>PVLA01006578.1:88856-121062 GCA_004027455.1 Hydrochoerus hydrochaeris
GTTCCAGGAATAATGGCAGAAAGGCCTCAAAGAAAGGGGCAGACAGTGGAATGAAGGAGAAAAGTAAACAAATAACAACAGAAAAATAGCATGGCAGAGATAAAACAGAGAAGATTGGTTATATCACTGTTTTATCTTGACTGATTTTATTTGAATCTGGTATGCTTGAGAGTGTCGAGTCTGAGAGTAGGGGCAACTATGCTGAAGATCACAGGATTCAATAGGATACCCATTCTGGTTTGATTGTTATCTGCCTTTGAAGTCCTATAATGTCTCCAATGTTTAGATTTTATTAATAATGTAAAGCAATGCTAAGTTTATATTATATTTGATGATATAGACAATTTTATTGAAAATAACTAAAGACATCATAGTGACTACTGTAGATCACCTAATGTTGTGTTTTTGTATGTTCTTTTCATTTCATGTTTCTCTAGGAATTTGTAATGCTGACTTGTTTTGATTTGTTTCTCCCTCTAATACAGAAAGGCTAGATATATGTGTAGAGACTTATACATGTGTAGAACTTCTAAGTAGTTTACGAGAATGGATTATAGTTATTGTAAAGGAAAAAAGGAAAAGAGAATATTCTAAAGGATATAACTGCATGTATGTTTGAGTGTGTGGAATTAATAACCATGTTGCTAAAAGTTTTAGTTGGATGGATGAGCAAAACTGACAGCAGTCTCACTGCTTGGATGTCCACTTTGTGGACTTTAGTTTTGTAACTTGAACAACTGCATCTAAGAGGAAAGAATATAATTATTAACTAGTGATTTTCACTGGTTACTATTTTTGTTTTGTTTTGTTTTTGAGATTCTGTATTGTTTCTACCCTCTTTCCATTTCAAAATTTTTTCTTTAAATGAAACAATTTTTAAAAAAGCAAGAGGAGGAAAAGAAAGTGCTCTAAAAGAGATAACTGTATCTATACCTAAGTGTGTAGGATTGATCACCATGTTACTAAGTTTTTGTTGGATTGGTGAATAGAACTGTTTGCAGCCTGTTTGAATGTCTACTTTGTATGCTTTAATTTTGTAACTTGAACAACTATATCCAAGAAGACAATATGTAATGTATCAAATAGTGATTTCTTACTGTTTATTTTTTTTGAAATTCTGTATTGTTTCTACCCTTTTTTCTGTTTTGCTTCCCCCCTCTTTAAATAAAATTTTAAAAAAACTCAACAGTATGCTGAATATAAGAAACACATTTAACTCAAAAAGAAATACTGAGACTAAGAAAAGAAAAAAAAAAGGATAGAAAACAATATTCCAGGCAGTGGGAACCCAAAAACAAGCAGAATTTTAAGATAAGTGAACTTCAAACCAAAGCTCATCAGAAGCAGCAAAGAAGGTCACTCCTTGCTTAAGAGAACAAATCAACAGGAACAGGTAACAATTATAAATATGTACATGTCAGTGGACCCAAATACATAAAATAAACACCACTGAACATAAAATGCTAGTCAAATATTAACACAATTAGAATGAGGGAACTCAATACCCCACTATCACAAGGAGACAGACCAACTACACAAAAATATAACCAAAGAAATATTAAAATTGAACCAAACCTTCAAACAAATAGACTTAATAGATATTTGTAGTGCTCCATCCAACAACAGAATGCACATTCTTCTCAGCCATACATGAAACTGTCTTCAAAACAGACTACATCATAGCCCAAGAAGCATACTTAAGTTAATTAAAACAATTAAAGTTATACCATACATATTATCAGATGATAGAAATACAAAACAAGAGATAAATGGCAAAAGAAATCATAAATTTCAAACACATAAAAATGAAGTATACTCTTGGATAATCAAAGAGAGAAATAAGAAATCAAGGAAACATGACAGTTCCTAGAATAAATGATCATGGCAGCACAACACACTGGAATTGATGAGACACAATGAAGGAAGCCATAAGACTGAATTTTATAGCTGTGAATACTAACATTAGACTGACTTTAAATAAATAACCTACACCCAGGCCCTTAACACAAGCATGGGTTGAATCCCAGTGCTCAGGGAAACCTTGGAAGTTCGTTTCCAGGCAATAAGACCACACCTCACATTTGAAATCAGCCTAGGACCTACTGGAGGTACCCACAGGTCTAACGGGGCCATACCCAGCAAACTCCAAGCAGCTAGCAGAGGCCAGAATCCAATCCCAAACCCTGAACGCACATGCAGCTTAAATCCCAGCACACAGGGAAACCTTCAAACTTTGCTCCCAGGCACTAAGACCTGGGAGCCTGAGAAACCTGAAATCACTGGAGGACTCAGGGGAGTCCCCATGGGTCTAACTGGCCCATGCCCAGTGAACTGCAAGCACTTGCAGTTGCCTGCAGTCTGCCCCAGGAGCCAAAAGTGGGCCAGGTGATTCCCAGTGCACAGGGAAAGCTTTGAAACATTGCTCAAAACCCAAAAATATAAGAAAATGACAAAATGAAAGAGTAAAATGCAATCGCAAACTTCCAACCCAACCCAAGCAAGCATAGGAGACATGGACACAGAAGAAAATATAAGCCATACACCTGAAAGGCCTGAAATGATAGTAACTGAAGTAAAGATACAACTCTGGGAAACTATAAAAGAATTCAAATCAGAAATAGTCTCCCAGGTAAAATAAGAAATGATAAATGTAATGAAAGAAATGCTAAACACATCTAAGGAACAGATAGTTGAAAAATTAGAGGAACAATGCAAAAAGACAGGAAACTCTGAATGAACAATATAAGAAACAATGCATTAAGCAGATTCAAAGAGATATACAGGAAATCAAAAATTCCATCAAAAGTTGGCAAAAACGCCTCAATGAAAGTGAAGACAGAATTTCAGACCTTGAAGACAAGATTGCAGCTAGTGAACAGGAAAGGAAAGATCTTTTAAAAATAACAAGGAACCAGGAAATAGCAATTCAACAACTGCAAGATGATGCAAAGAAAACCAACATAAGCTTGACAGGTATAAATGAAAAGGAAGGTGACAACACAAATGATATCAAGAGGCTATTTATAGAAGTAATACCTGAACATTTCCCAAACATGAGAATGGAAACTGACATACAAATCAGTGAAGCATATAGAACTACAAATAACCATAACCAAAAGAAAACTACACCCAGACATATAATAATCAACATCCTAGAAATCCAATGTAAGAACAGAATATTAAAAGCTGCTAAAGATAAGAGACAGATCACCTATAAAGGAAAGCCTATCAGAATCATAGCAGACCTCTCAACACAAACAATGAAGTCAAAGAGCATGGAGTGAGGTATTTCAGACCCTAAAGCAAAATGACTTCCAACCCAAACTGACATACCCCACAAAACTGCCCCTCAAAATGGATAGAGAAATAAGATACTTCCACAACAAAGAACAGCTGAAGACCTTTGACCACCAAATCAACACTGCAAAGAATATTGAAAGACATTCTAGACGGACATAGGAAAAAAACACTAAGCAAGGGAAACAATTAAACAGAGTGGAAAGCTAAAGAATCAACAGCAGAATGATAACATATCAAAAGTAAACCAATATATGTATCAGTTATAACCATTAATGTAAATGGACTCAATTTACCAATTAAAAGAAACAGACTAGAAGAATGCATCAAGAAACAACATCCAACCATATGCTGTATAGAGGAAACCCATCTAACCCAAAAGGAAACTCATAGACTGAAAGTCAAAGGATGGAAAAACAATACTCCATGCAACAGGATCCCCAAAAAAGCAGGGGTAGCTATTCTGTTTGCAGACAATGTCAACTTCAAACCAAGAATGATCCAAAGAGATAAAGAGGGCCACTACATACTAGTTAGGGGAAAACTTCAAGAGGAAGAGATAACAATCTTAAATATCTATGCACCAATTTTGGGAGCACCCAGCTATACAAAACAAATATTAATAGAAATGAAAAATCAAGTAATAACACAATTATAACTAGAAACTTTAACATGCCATTGATACAAAGGGACAGATCAACTAGACAGAAAATCAGCAAAGAAACAACAGAACTGAATCACACTTGTGAACAAATGGACTTAGTAGACTTATACAAAGTGTTCCACCCAACAACATCAGAATATACATTCCTCTTAGAAGCACATGGAAAATTCTCTAAAGTAGACCATCTAATAGCCCACAGAACATGCTTAAGTAAATGCAAAAGAAGTGAAATTATCCCATGCATGTTATCAGATCATAGCAACATGAAACTAGAAATTAATGACAAAAGAAACTGCAAAAACCTCACAAACACATGGAAATTGAATAATACACAACTGAGCAATCAGTGGGTCACAGAGGAAATTAAAGAAGAAATTAAACAATATTTACAGGCAAATGAAAATACATATATGACTTACCGGAACCTGTGGGATGCAATGCAAGAAGTCCTCAGAGGAAAATTTATTGCAGTGAATTCCCATATCAGGAAAACAGAATGAACGCAAATAAACAACCTGATACTACACCTCAAACATCTAGAAAAAGAAAAGCAAGTCAAGTCCAAAACCAAAACAAGGGAGGAAATTATAAAGATCAAAGCAGAAATCAATGCAATAGAGACTAAGAAAAATAATACAAAAATCAATGAATCAAAGAGTTTGCTCTTTGAAAGAATAAATAAAATTGACAGGCCTCAACCCAACCTTATTTTAAAAAGGAAAGAAAAGACTCAAATTCATGCAGTAAGGAATGAAAAGGGTGAAATCACTACAGACCCTGTGGAAATACAGAAGATCATCAACGCCTATTTTGAAAACCTCTACTCTCATAGGCTTGATAACACAGAAGAAATGCAGATTCCTATAAAAATATGAATTGCTAAAGCTAGATGAAGAAGATATAAAACTGATGAATAATCCAATTTCGATTAATGAAATTGAAAATGTAATTAAAACCTTGCCAAAAAAGAAAAGCCCAGGTCCAAGTGGATTCACTGTGGAATTCTACAAGAAATTCAAAGAAGATTTAATGCTGACACTCCTCAAACTTTTCAATGAAACTGAAAGGCAAGAAATTCTCCCTAAATCATTCCTGGAAGCAAGTATTACTCTAATACCAAAACCAGAAAAAGATCCAACCAAAACAGAAACTACAGGCCAAGCTCCCTAATGAACATAGATGCAAAAATTCTCAATAAAATACTGGCAAACAGAACACAGTAAATCATCAAGAAGATTATACACCATGACCAAGTGGGATTCATCCCAGGAATGCAGGGATGGTTCAACATACACAAATCAGTAAATGTAATCAACCATATCAATAGAGCCAAAAATAAGAACCACAAGATCATGCTATAGATGCAGAAAAAAAGGTTTTGATAAGGTCCAACATTCATTCATGATAAGAACCTTACAGAAAATTGGAATAGATGGTCTTTACCTCAATATGATAAAAAGCCATGTATGACAAACCAACAGCCAGCATCATATTAAACAGCCAAAAACTGAAAACTTTTACCCTAAAATCAGGAACAAAACAAGGATGTCCATTATCACCATTCCTATTCAATGTAGTGCTAGAAATACCAGCCAGAGCAATTAGACAAGACACAGAAATAAAAGGGGTAAGGATAAGAAAAAAAAAAGTTAAATTATCATTATTTGTAGATGACATGATAATACTCTACATAGAAGACCCCCAAAACGCCATAGAAAGACTCCTAGGCATAATAAATTCAGTAACGTAGCTGAATACAAAGTCAACACTCAAAAATCAATAACATTCCTATACACTAACAACAAAACCACTGAAAGAGAAGAGAAGCCACACCCTTTACAATAGCATCCAATAAAATTAAATACTTAGGAATTAATCTAACAAAAGAAGCGAAAGATCTATTCAGGAAAAATTATAATACCCTGAAAAAAGAAATCGAAGAGGACCTCAGAAAATGGAAAGGCATCCCTTGCTCATGGATAGAACAAATATTGTGAAAATGGCCACTCTCCCAAAATTGTTATACAGATTTAATGCAATCCCTATCAAAATACCACTAGCACACTTCACAGATCTAGAGAAATCACTCCTAAAATGTATCTGGAACCAGAAGAGACCTAAAATAGCAAAGGCAATTCTAAGCAACAAAGGCAAGGCAGAAGGCATCACAATCCCTGGCTTGAAAGTATACTACAAAGCTACTGTAATGAAATCAGCATGGTACTGGAATAAAAACAGACCTGAAGATCAATGGAATCGATTAGAAGACACAACCACAACTACAAACACACTGAGCCACCTTATCTTTAATAAAGGGGCCAAACATGTCTAATGGAAGAAAGATAAGTCTCATAAACAAATGATGCTGGAAAAATTGGTTCTCCATATGCCAAAAACTAAAACTAGACCCCTGTCTATCACCATGACTAAATGGATCAAAGATCTAAATATTAAAATAGAAATACTAAATTTGTTGGAAGACAAAATAGGTAAAAATCTTAAAGACATAGGGGTAGGTAGAGAATTCATGAACAAGAATCAAACCACATGGAAAAAACTTCCCAGGATCAATAACGGATTAAAGAGTTTATGCATGTCCAAAGAAATCTCCAGCATAGTGAAAAGAAAACCCACAAACTGGGAAAAAAAAAATCTTAGAGAACTGTCCCTCTCAGACAAAGGACTTCTGTCTAGAACATACAAAGAATTAAAAAAAATCAGACCCCCAAAATTCAAAGACCCAATCCAAACATGGGCATCTGAGATGAATACACAGTTCTCAGTTGAAGAAATACAAATAAATACAAGGGCAAATAAATGCATGAAAAAATGTTCAGCTTCATTGGTCATTAGAGAAATGCAAATTAAAACAACACTGAGGTTCCATCTCATTTCCAGAAAGAATGGCCAGAGCTGGGGATTTAGCTCAGCAGCATAAATGCTTGCCTGGCAAGTGCAAGGTCGTGAGTTTAATCCCCGGTACCAAAAAAAAAAAAAAAATATTTAGTATGATATTAGCTGTTGGTTTTTCAGAAAGAATGGCCAGGATCAATAAAACTACCAACAAAAATACTGGAGAGGCTGCAGCAAAAAAGGAACTCTTCTGCACTGTTGGTGGGAGTGTAGACTAGTGCAACCACTGTGGAGGTCAATCTGGAGATTCCTCAAAAAGCTGGGATTGGAGATTCCATTTGACCCAGCTATCCCATTTCTGAGCATATTCCCAGAAGAACTGAAAACATCATATCACAGTGATATATGTTCACCTATGTTTATAGCAGCACAATTTGTAATAGCCAGATCTTGGAAACAACCTGAATGCCTAACAACTGAGGAATAGATAAAAAAAGTTGTGGTATTTTTATACAATGGAGTACTACTCCTCTATAAAGAATGATCACATTGAGATATTTATAAGTAAATGGATGCAACTTGAGACTATACTCATAAGTGAAATAAATCAAACTCACATGTGTAAATACCATATGGTCTCCCTAGTATAAGAAATGGTAAGAGTACATAAACATAGTGAAAGGACAAGTATCTGCTTAAAGGGGGAAAAATAATATCTCAGAGAAAATGAGGGAAAAAAATTAAAGGGAAAAGAAAAAATATCTAAATTTTTACAAACACACAGGATAGCTAAGATGATTGTGCTACAAATTCTATAAGTTCTTGGAACAAAATAGTTAACATTCATAGGACTGGAACAATTGTGCATATTACTGTATGGTAATCTGAGGAACTCTTGAAGATCATTATGTAAAGTAACAACCCTAGTTATGCTCATACCACCTTGTTTTGATATTGTGAGTGTTCTGGGCTCTTTGCTAATGTTGTTTATATGTCTTTTTCATTTTGTTTTTTTCTAGGAATTTGTTTTGTTTTGTTTTGTTTTTCCCTCTAATACAGAAAGGATGGGTATACATGTAGAGACTTGTGTATGTGTAGAACTTCTAAACAGTTTATGAGAATCAATTATATAATGCACAATAAAATGAAAAGCTACTTTGAAGAAAAAGAGACATTACAGTACCCAGTGCTGATTCCGTAGCACCATAATGTGAAATCCAGCAATACTGTTATTCTTTGTCCAGAATGATTTTCATCTGTTTTGTATTATTTAATTTCAACACACATGAAGGTACAGACAGCTATTTTGAAGAGAACGAGAGACATTATGGCAACCATTGTTGACTTTCCTATTATCTAGTCTTGAAGACCTAAAATGCCTTCATCATCCTGTTCTGATCAGTTTTGTACTATTTTTTGTATGAATTCACTGTATATGAATATATGGACAACTATTTGGAAGAAAACAAGAGACAAAAGTGATAGTGATGATCTCCAGTTGCCTTGCTTTGAAATCTGTGTCTCTTTCAATGTTTTCTTATGATCTGTTTTGTTCTGTTTAATTTTACCCTCTTTAAAATAAAACTAAACATAAAATAAATAACCTAATGATGTGCCTCAAAGTTCTAGAAAAACAAAATCCAAATCATAGCCTAGTACAAGTGAAAAAAATTATACAGATCAGAGTAAGAATTAATGAAACTGAAGCCAGAAAAAAAGATACAAACGTCAACTGAATGAGTCAAAGAACTAATCCTTCAAAGGAATAAGCAAAATAGAATAACCTTTAGCAAATCTTACCCCTAAAAGTAAAGAAAATATCCAAGTTAGTGCAATTAGACATAAAATACAAAAAAATCACAGCAAAGACCACTGAAATCCAGATTATCAGTAACTACTTTAAAAATCTGAACTTCACAGACCTATATTTAAACTATTGTTGGGAATGTTCTCCATTCTTGGTTACACTGTAGTGCAAAAGAATTCCTGGATCTATCTTAAACAGCTGACTTGTCTCATTCTGCTGTTGCTCTGTGGAGTTAAGGAACAGAACTCTGTTAGGTTTTATTATTTAATAATAATGATAATGAGTATGATCACGAATTCAATCCCTGTTACCAAAAATAATGATGATGATGATGATGAAAGTTATTCCCTACTCAGGCAGAATTTAAGATCTTGTCTCTTAAACAAAAATTTGTATAGCCATAAATTGTGCCTGTGCCCAAAGTTTTTCATAGTTCTGTGAGGGTTCTATCCTTCTTAGAAAACATAGTAACTAGAGAACTGGTTATATGAATTGGATTTTCTAAATATTTGAACAGAAATGAAGCTAGATGTAGTGGTGCATGCCTATAATCCCAGCACTGAGGCTGAGGCAGGAGAATCAGCAGTGCAAGGTCAGCCTGAGAAACTGAGCAACAACCTGTCACAAAAGACAAATAAAAACCTGAACTCCAATAAATTGGAAAATTCAGAAGAAACTATTACACTCCTAGATACATATGAACTACCAAAACTGAAACCAGTAGATAAAAAAAATTCCTGAATAATCTAGTAACAGGCCATGAAATTGAAGCAGTAATAAAAAACCTTCCAACTAGGAAAATCCCAGCTCTGATGAATCAGAGCTCTGAATTTATAAAAACCTCATGCAAGATGTAGTGGCAATACTACTCAAACTAGCAAATCAAATTGAAAAAGGAGTACTCTCACAGTCATTCCTGCATGCTAGGATAACCCTAAATGCAAAACAAGAAAAGGAGCCAAGATAAAAAGAGAACTGCAGGCCAATCTCTCTCTCTCTCTCTCTCTCTCTCTCTCTTTTTTTGTACTGGGGATTGAACTCACAACCTCGTGCTTGCTAGGCAGGCACTTAAGCCACTGAGCTAAATCCCTGGCCCTGGGCCAATCTCTTTTATGAAAATGAACATAAAAATCCTTGAAAAGATATTGGTAAAGTGAATACAACAAATCATAAAAATGAACATTCATCATGACTAAGCAGTATTTATCTCAAGAATGCAGAAATAGTTCAACATACACTAAACAATAAATGTAATACACAACATAAGCAAGGACAAAAATCACATGATCATCTCAATTGACACAGAAAAAGACTTTCTCAAATCTCAATAACCATTAAAGATTTTAAAACACCGAATAAAACAAGTATAGTGGCCAAGTGTGGTGGCACATACCTATAGTTCCAGCACTGGAGGCTGAGGCCAGCCAGGGCTATATAATGAATTCAAGACCAGCATGAACTACTTAGTAAGACCCTGTCTCAAAAAAGAAAAAAAATAGAGGGACTTTTCAATCTGATAAAAGTCATGTATGATGAACCAACAGCAACATCATATTAAATGGAGAGTATATGAAAGCTTAACTTCTAAAATCAAGAACAAAAAAAATAAAATAATAAGACAAGGATGTCTGTTATCATCACTTTCATTCAATATAGTTCTTGCAACAATAGCCAGAGTAATCAGGCAAGACAAAGAAATAGAAGGGATATGTATAGGAAAACAAGAATTAAAATTATCATTATTTGTAGATGACAAGGTCCTCTACATAAAAGACTCAAAAAATTCCAACAGAAGATTCCTAGAATTATTAACCAAATTCAGTAACATATCAGATACAAAATCAACACATAAAAATCAATAGCATTCCTATACACCAACAATAAACTCAATAAAACAGAAATTAGGGAAATAATCTATTTTACAATAGCATTAAAAAAAATATTAAAGTGCTTAGGAATTAGCCTAACCAAGGAATTAAAAGACCTCTACAACAAAAACTACAGTGCTCTGAAAAATAAGATCAAAGAAAATGTCAGCCCAGGCCTCATGGTGCACACCTGTATTACCAGTTCTCAGGAGGCTGAGGCAGG
This sequence comes from Hydrochoerus hydrochaeris, assembly GCA_004027455.1. NCBI lineage: Eukaryota > Metazoa > Chordata > Mammalia > Rodentia > Hydrochaeridae > Hydrochoerus > Hydrochoerus hydrochaeris. The sequence continues at coordinate 99,569 of PVLA01006578.1, forward strand.
AGGATCACTGTGAGTTTGAGACTAGCCTGGGTTACAAAGTGAACTCAAGGCCAGCCTGAAATTCATAGTGAGACCCTTTCTCAAAAAGACCCCCCCAAAAAAAATATATATATATATATTTATATTTATATATATATATATATGAAAATGGAAAGACAGCCCTTATTTCTACATAAGCAGAAGCAATATAGTCATACTTTTAAAACAGATTTAATGTAATCCAAACCAAAACACCAATAGCATTCTTCAAAGAACTAGAGTAAACAATTCTAAAATTCATTTGAAACCAAAATATACCTATAATTCCAAAAGCTATCCTGGGCAACAAGAAGAAGGCAGGAGGTATCAAAATCCCAGACTTGAAGTAACAGTACAAAGTTACAGTGACAAAAACAGCATGGTATTAGGAAAAAAAAAAAGCGATAATGTGGACCAATAGAACAGAACAGAAGATGCTGAAAACAACTCCATGCACATTCAGCTATCTTATCTTTTATAAGAGGATAAACTTATGCTAGAGGATGGATAACCTCTCTAACAAGCGGTATTTGGAAAACTGTTAATCCAATGCACAAGATTAAACCTAGATCCATATCTTTCACTATGTAATTAACTAAAATGAAAACAGATCAAAGATCTAAATATTAAAACAGAAACACTTAACCTGCTATGACATAAAATAGGTGAAACTTTTGAAGGCAGAGATGTAGCTAAGGACTTTATGAATAGAACTTCACAAGAAATTATACCAAGAATCAACCAATGGTATTTCATCAAATTTAAAAGCTTCTGCACAAGAGATGAGCCAATGCATACCAGTTTTAAGCATTAATGTAGATGATCTCGATTCACCAATAAAAAGAAACATAGGCAGAGTGGGTCAAGATCCTGTGAGTTTGATCCCCAATTACCAAACAAAAAAAGAAAGAAAAGAAAAGAAAAAGGAAGATCTACCAATATGCTGTGTATACAAGAAACACATTTAACTCAAAAGGAAATTTATAGACTGAAAGTCAAAGGAGACAAAACAATATTCCATGTGACAGGAGACCAGAAAAAAGAAGGGGTAGCCTGCCCATCAACACAGAATGGATAAGAAAGACATGGTATTTTTATACAAAGGAAAGATACTCAGCTACAAAGAAGGATAATTTCTGTGTCTGCCTAGCAAGCACAAGGTCATGAGTTCAATACCTGTAGGTAAATGATTGCAACTTAAGATCATGCTTATGGATGAAATGGTTCAGACTCACACAGGCGAACACTGTGTTATCACCCTAACATAAAAAACTGAAGGAGTTAGTGGGATCCAAAATTTATAATAGATATTGTGAAAATGATAGGGGAGGAAACCTCTTTAAAAAGGAAGGTGGTAGACATTGTTAATTTCCTATTTTCTTATTTTGAACTCCTGCATCATTTTCACTGTTTGGTTTGGTTTGATTTTATTCTGTCTTGTTTTGTTTGATTTCATTATGTCTGATGGTATGGACAGATGCTTTGAAGAAAACAAGAAGCATTATGGTAGCCACTGTTGATTCCCTATTATCTTGTTTTGAAGTCTTCACATTCATTATTCTGTTCTGATTGGCTTTATTCTGTTTTATTTTGTTTGGTTTTATTCTCTTAAAAAATTTTTTTAATTAAATAAATAAATAAATGTTCTGGACAACTATTTCGAAGAAAACAAGAGACATTATAGTAGCCACTGTTGATTTCCTGTTGTCTTGTTCTAAAATCCTGTGTTATTTGCATTGCTTTGCTCTGATCTGTTTTGTTCTATTTTGTTTTGTTTTGCTTTGTTTGGTTTTATTCTCTTTAAAATAAAAAATAAATAAATAAATGGTTCTGCACAGCAAAGCAAACAACCAACAGTGTGAAGACACAAACTTACAGAATGGAAAAAAAAATTTACCAGCTACTACTCAGACAGAAGAATAATAACTAGAATATGCTATATAAAATACTCAAAAACATTAAAGATCCAATCAAAAAATGGGCCACTGAAATGAATAGACACTTCTCAGAAGAAATACAAATGGCCAATAAATACATGGAAAAATGTTCAACATTGTTGGCCACTAGAGAAATACAAATTAAATCAACACTGAGATTCCATCTTATTCTGGAAAGAATAGTTACCATCAAGAAATTAAATACTGGGCATGGTGGCACACACCTATAATCTCAGCACTTGAGAGGCTGAGTGAGATCAGACTGCTGCAAGTTCAAAGCCAGCCTGGGCTACATAGAAATTTCAAGACCAGCTTGAACTACATAGCAAGACCCTGTTTCAAAAAGAAAATACAAGAGAGAATTCAAACAAGAAAAACTGAAAAGTTATGGGGAAAAAGGAACCCTTCTACACCAGTACAAGCACTATGGAAATCAGTACAGATTCCTCAAAGAACTGAAGCTAGCAATTCCATTTGAATCACTTATTCCCCTTCTAGATACAGTTAAAGACATTTCCCAAAAGAGTTAAAGACATTTTACAATGATACATGCATATCCAAATTCAAAGCAGCATAATTTACAATAGCTAATTTTGGAAGAGGAATGAGTAAAGGAAATATGGCATTTATTCACAATGAATCAGTACTCTGACATAAAGATGGATAAAGTTGAGTCATTTGTAGGAAAATGGATGCACACTGAGACTACACACAAGCTTAAATAACTCTCAGATTATTAATCAAAGTCTTGTGATTTTATTTCTGCCTTTTGTGATGTTTGTAATAGTTAGACTTTACTAGCCAGAGTTCTTTCAGCCCATGATAACATCATTTTGTATTTCTGTCAGGTACATATTCCTTTGGTTGTGGAAAATAAAAACATACCAGTGACCAATAAGACTATGTCATTTAGTTATTAGGAAATGCATACAGAAGTACAATGAGATACCATTTCACCCATTAAAGTGGAAGGATGAAGGAAAAAAATACATATTTACATACATAAGAGGGATGAAAGAGAAAAATCAGAAGAAGGAAATGTAGAGTTGTCATATAGTTCTTATAGGAATGCAAAAAAGTGCAGCCATTTGGAAAATGGCTCAGCAGTTTCTCAAAAAGTTAAACAAAATTACAAAAGAAGAGCAATTGCAAATATTTTACAGCAATTCTAATCTTAGGTATCTATCCAAGAAAAATGAAAACATACATATACACAAAAGCATAAACAAGAATGTTTATGACATTATTCATAATACCCAAAAAGTAGAAACAACCCAAGTGTTCATCAATTGTTCAAAGAATAAACACAATTAAGTATATCCACACAATGATATGCTATTTTGGTGATAAACGAAATAAACTAATTCATGCTGCAACATGGATAAACTTCAAAACCACTATACTCAAAACAACTAGATACAAAGGAACAAGTGTATTGTGTGATTATGGTTATACAAAATGTCTAAAAAAGCCAAGTCCTATAGAGACATAGATTAGTGATTGCCTAATGCAGGAGGTGAGAATAGAGGCTGGCTATAAATGAGCATGCAATTCCTTTTGGGGCATGATGGAAATATTCTAAAACTGTCTCTAGACTATAATAGTGATTGGGTGACTATAAATATACCAAAGATTATTTAACTATGAAATTAAACAAGTGGATTTTATTAACTATAACTTTATACCACAACAAAATTGTTAGAATTAAACACTGAAGATACTAGAATCTTTAAAGTGACATGGTGTTAGAGCTCCCAAAGTAATTCAAGCATGTGTACTTTTATACTTCCCTGCATATGGCAGTAATTTATAAAACATTTCAGATGGCCTAATAGAACTCAATTACACATGGCACTAAAACAAAAACTTGTTTGTGAATATTAAACTAGGTTTTTCAGAGATATACTAACAATATTCTTCCCATTATAATGAATTAGAAGTCCCAACCTTCTTCAACCATAAAGCAAGGCCTCCTACTTAAATCTCACAGACTTGGGAAAACTAAACAAGACAATTCAGTCTTAGCCTGATGTCTGGCATATAAAAAACACTCAAAGATCTTAGCTTCCATAATGTAATGAGTTCTATTCTAAGGTGATATTACTCCTGTGCTCTATAATTGATATGCCCAAAGCTCAAATAAATAATGGAGAAAAGTGTATGATAAGTACATTGTACTATAAGAGAACTAAGTCCAAAGGTCCAAATTCCACAATCTCATTAGCAGTAAAAATGAAATGAGAATAAAAAATCCTTTTGGAACAGATAAAAAGTGATTCTCTATGCCTAAAAGAATACAAAGATATAAACACATGGCCCTTGGACTGTGAACAAAATACAGTACAACTTTCCATCAAATTATTTCCAAATTCTGCTAAAAATTAAGCTGTCATAACCCAATTTCAACCAACCAACTCACTATTCTAGAAACATTCAAGGGGCCTGGTTTCATAGCTCCCATCTCTGGTAAAGTGGTTGCCTAATATGTAAAAGGCCCTGGCTAGACTCCATGCACTGAAGGGAAGGAAAAAAAGAGCAATTGCAAATATTTTACCTACCTGAAATCTCATAGAAAATTCAGAAAAGGGTTTAAAAATCAAAAGCTCCAGATGGAGCTCAATGCCTGACTTGTCTACCATGTATAAGGCCCTAATTTCAATCCTCACTGAAAACAAAGCTCCAGAAACCTTCAAAACATCTTCAGTAAAGGGGAGCTTGCTTAAAGTACAGATAGAATGCCCCTTTTTATAGCTTCCTATAGCTTCGAAGGTTGAGGCAGGAGATCTCCAGCTTGGGAAAAGAGTGAGTTCAAGCCTGAACTACATAGCAAGACCCTGTTACAAGGGGCAGAAAAAAAAAAAGATTGGTTTAGATCCTCTATACATTAGTGTTAGAAAAAGAAAATCTACTTTTAAAAAGTCAAGAGTATGTTGTCCTTACAAATACCATGTAGAAGTGATATAGGAGAAATAAATGTAACTTCCAACCTGTAAGAGGTCAGACACACCGAGTTCGTGTTCCCCAAAATTAAAGAATGAATGGAGGTTACAAGGAACAATGGAGATTAAGAGTAAGGAAACTTTATTGAAAGAGACAGTTCTTGAGAGACAGGAAAGTGGGTTGACAATAAGCCCACTTCTCAAAGCAAGTGTTATAGACCAAAATCACAAGATGATTACAACATGGGTCTAAACTATGATTAATCAAAAAGATTAGTAGTATAGTCACTTAGGTAATATTGATCCAATGGGGAAGCAGGTCACATAGCAAGTGTACATGGAAAGAACAAACACTCTTTAGGAAGGGAAAGGTCAGGGGGGTTCTGGTCACCCACCTGGGTGACTGATGTCTATCTAGACTTCATTGGACCAGATGAGTATTATCTTCACTTAACTGCTTATCTCTTAGGGAGGCACGTAGGCCTGGTCATTCTGTCTTTATCTCACCTGTCCTTCAACAGATAAACCTCCAGCCGGTTGTAACATGTCCTCATTTTCTACACTGACTCCTTTGAAAGCCTAGCCCTATTTGACTGCCTATAATATTTCCACCTAACTTAGCTATCTATAACATTAGCATTTTATGAGCATTTTAATTTTGTAAATCTGAACTAATAGATTAAAACTAAAGTCTTTCTTCAGAGACAAATTTTTAAACATTACAAGGCCCTCTTTACATTAAAAATCTGTCAAAATCATACTCCATTATTTCAAACCTGCCTAGATGAATAAAACATAAAACTCATTACACTATTGTCTATGACTATCTCATTTTTACCAGTTTTGTTAAAATTCATTTTCCTTTGTCAGGACCATGTCAAGACATTGCTATTTTTGTGTTTAAAAATATGGTGATTTTGATCATTATTATGTTCTATCTCAATAGCTACTACTACTGAATTTTAAAATATTTTTATTCTCAACTCTGTCATTAAGTATATATTAAATGCACCTTACTTATAGTGCTAATGCTGATAGCTGATAACACACCTGAAAATCATTAACTTTGGAACAGAAGTTGGATTTTAATTCTATAAAGAAAGTCTAAACAATTGCCCTTTTATGATAAGCTGGTAATTTAGTAGGGGAAAAAACATGATATAAATTACAGATAATGTTAGGAAAATAAAAGGCAAGATTTATATAACAGTTATTTACATCCTCCAAATCTGCCCCACTTTATCCATACACTTATGAAAAACTGATACTTTAGTAAGTCTTGAACCATGTTATGTTTCATTTGTTTGTTTGTTTGTTTGTTTGTTTGTTGAGGGAGTGAGAGAGGTACTGGGGATTGAAGCAGGGCCTTGCCTTGTATGCTAAGCAAGCATTCTACCCAAGCTACATCCCTACCTCTTCATGTTGTTTTTCAGGACCTCATTCCCACAAAATGAAATAATTCTTGTATCTTTCAGAAAACATGGCTTAATTTTTTTAAAGTAAAAACTATAAGAAAGGGTTATCATGGTGAAAATATTTGCAGACAGCTATTTAAGGGCACTATATGATCAGCAAGTAACAACACATTGTCATTTATATATTTCACAAATGTAACCCCCAGTCATTGAATAAAGAGGGAAGAGGCAGGGCTAGTGAAGTTTAAAATAAAAAAAGTTCCAAGGTGACATTAAATATTTATATAAAATGACCTTAGCTTGCTAGTAGAAATGCTCCAAGAGTTTAAGAGTCTTCCTAGGATGTTTCTAAATTGTCTCCCAAACCAGCTTCATGGGAGACTACTGACAGCAAGGCTGAAAAATCTAATTGGACTTTTTGTCTTTCACATTTCTTTTGCAAAGTATTGTTAGAATGCAGAACATCTACTTAAATGCCCTTTTAACCTAGGCTTATAAGAAGCCACTTGCAAGAAGCCAGTGAGACTAGAATATGTATTTGTTATAACCTAACTCGCACGCTGCCATTCAGTTCTGTATGCACCATAGCCTTTGTTCTAAATTGAACTTTGTATTTCCTATATGTCTCCTGCACAACCCCCAGTGCTTTGTTTCCCGTCGATTCCCCAACATAGCCCACCCAGAGCTGTATCCCCGGAACAGGCCTAACCACAAGCACCACACTCTGACCATAGGCAAACAACAGGATGTCCTGGCACTCCAAGAATGTGCAGATGTGCTGATGAGCAAACCTTCCTGTAAAAAATAAGCCTGTCTTTCAGGAAAACTTGCCCTTTGCTCCCCCACACCTTTGCGTTTTTCCCTTTATAAACCACTCCAAATCTTAGCCTAGTTACACAGCAGTGTAAACTCCACCTGCACTCTGTGTCACTGGGTACCAGCCTAAATAAAGCGCTCTTTTTCCTTCAAGATGTCTTGGTCTTTTATCTTTTTTTCATAACTTTTGATCTTTGATTTTTGGAGTACAACAGTATCTCAAACTGCTGCTTAGTGTCTTGATACATTAAAATGCAACACAGTTTTTCTAATTTTTAAACTGAGGCATAGGTAGAAGGATAAGGAAAGCATAACTACAAGTTGTACTTTGTAAGAAGACTGCAATGTCCAAGACTTAGCTGAAGTCACCTTGGCTAGATTTTCACACTTCTTTAACAAACTCATCACTAGGAGGCCAAAAATTGCCTCAATTAAGAAAGTAAGATATAGGACCCTGGCCCTGAAATAAGGACTATCACAGTATAAACAGTCCTTGGCCAGATTTACATTACTTCCCTACCAGACCTATCACTAGAAGATCATAAATTGGCTCAATTAAAAAAGAGTATACAAAAGGTTGAGTGAACCCACAGAATAAATGGCCTATTCAAAAAACAAAAACATGTTATGGATGAAATACTGTGTCAACTTGAAAAGTCTAGAAGCTAAACTAAGTAACTCAGCAGTTCTACATCTTAAAATATAGAGGGCACACCCTTATAGCTCTAGGATATTATTCATTATGTCAACTTGAGAAGTTGAGAAGTTTAAGTGAATCAGTAGGGGGCAGGGGTCCTCACTTTGTAAACATCCTGAGCTTATGCAAGTGGAGGGCAGGCAGATGGAATGAGTGGTACACCCATCCAAGTGCGGTAGATTGCATACCATACAAGAAAGGAAAATAGGTTTTCTCTCCACCTTTTTGCTCTTGTTACTTTTCCAGTCTTCTGTCATCTTGAAGTGTTGCCCCTCAGCTATGCTACCCTGCCTTGGAGTCAGTTGATTATGGACTGCAACCTCCACAAACTGTAAGCTAAATAAACCTTTCCTCCCTTGATTTGGAGCATTGGGTATTTTATCTCAGCAATGAGAGAAAAGTAACTAAGACACCATGTCTGCAAATAGACTGGTACCTTTTTGTTGAAGGGAAGGTTGTATCCTTAGTTTTTCACAATATAAATATATTCAGTTCCAAACTGTAATGCATCACATTTTTCTCATCATCTGTACTCCCTGTAGTTTGTAGTTTGTGTAATATACTCTCTACCTTTGCCTAATAAAGCCTACTCATACCTCTTTCTGACACATAATCCTTTTTCTTTAAGAGTCAGCAAGCCTTCTATAGTAGGGTGGATTAAGTGGGGTAGGGAAGCTCTCAGACCCAGACTGATGATGAAATCAACCCTAGACTCCAGTGAGGTCAAAGATCTTCATGCTATTTGGGTTGAGAGGGTGCTAATTTGAGTATTTAATGTATTTACATAGAAACAAACCATTCTCATATTGGCTGCATCAAATTCTTAAAGAGGTGTCTTATCTTAGAGCCCAATTAAATTGTCAAAAACTAACATGTATTAAATGCAGAATTCAATCCTCCTTGGTAACCTGTAGCATGTATATTTCTTCCTATGAAGAAATATGCAGTTAGGGATGTGGTCGTACATTTAAGATAATAAAACATTTTTATGTTGCTGTGATAGAAACTTGAGGTTTCTGTCTCACTGTTTCAGAATCTGTCTAGTTTTAGACAGGTGTTAATCTATAAGATTGTTGCACCTGGAACTATAAAGCACACTGCTGCTCCATAGCCAACTGGAATTGTAAACTATGCACAAGTAACGCATTAGTGGGATAAAGTTTAAAAGGGAAAAGACTTTATTTGAGAAGAGAAGAAAGAAAACTGTCCCAGTGAACAGAATCAGGTCAGGGGGCATTGAAAAAGGTGGGTACCTATGGACCTTTGTCCTCAGTTTCCTTTGGGTAACCTTTCCCCTCAGGCTGATACCTGGAACTTGTCACAACCTGATTAGCTCTCTGAACTATTAAAGATGTAGCAGGGGGGCTGGGGATTTAGGTCAGTGGCATATGCAACTGCCTGGCAAGTGTGAGGTTGTGAGTTTGATCCCAGAATGAAAGAAGAAAGAAAGAAGAGAGAGAAAGAGAGAGAAAAGAAGAACAGGAGGAGGAGGAGGAGGAGGAGGAGGAGGAGGAGGAGGAGGAAGAGGATGAATATATCCATCCCAGGCCGCAGGATCCTAATTTTGGCACTATTGCCTGTGTGCACATTCTTAAGTGGGCTTTGCTTCTTCTTCTTTGCCTGCTTATCCTTGTCAGGGTTTTATCTCTGGGATTTATGGGTTGGTTAGGAGGACTTCACACACAAGGTCAAGTTTATGATTAAGTAAGGAACTAGTAAGAGTAATACTGTTGCCCTAGAGTGAGTGAGAATAAACACACACACACACACACACACACACACACACACACTTTAGGAAAAGAAAAATTGTATAAATATTTTAATACTAAATTTATTGAGACCACATGAGATTAGTACAAGTTACCTTTGGCTTCACAATTACAAGAGGTGCTCAGAGTGGTGGCCATTAGCTTCCCTACATTTATTAATATGGTGAATTAATGCTTGGGTAACCTTGGTCACTGATACTGCTACACATGCATTTTCAATTTCTTCTCTAAGGGATGGCAATGTAGTGGGTTTTCTGTGATACAATACATCCTATAGAGACCCATACAAGGGTAACACCATCTGTTGAAAAAACATCATACAATTTTTCTTTTCCTGAAGTGTGAATACATTTTTGGCCAGAGTGTGTGTGTATGTGTGTGTGTGTGTGTGTGTGTGTGTGTGTGTATAGATGCATAGGTATAGTTTTAAATACTCAATAAGAGTTATGGGGTCCCCTCCCCATTTCATCTCTGCTGCATTTTACTAGAGATGAGGAAGGGATGCTAAGTTGGTAATGGCATCTGGCCTCCTTTCATGTTCTGTTTATCAGCTCTCCTTCTGATCCTCTTAAATTGCTCCCTCTAGCAAAGCTTAACTGTTTCTAATCAGGATTTGCCAGAAAGCCTAATGATGTCCTTATCCTATTTTTTCCTGATTGTAGACTCCTTTCCTCTATGCAATATATGTATTTGGCACATTCAAATATCCAATAAAACAGAAGCACTCAAAAGGTTGAGGCAGGAGGATTACCTCAAATTCAAGGCCAGCCAGTGTTTAAAGTATGTTCAAGTCCAACCTTAACTACATAGTGACAACCTGTGTCAAAAAATTTTTTTCCAAATTCACACTCAGTGAAGATATAGCAGAAGATCAAGAGCTCTATAAACTTCTATGGAGACACCAACATATTTCTATGTCTTCTACAATCTATTTGAGAAGGGAAAATAAGACTCAGTAGCTTACAGATATATTCTGACATAAATTCAGGGACTAAAATTAGTATTTAAATTTGTATGATCTTCCAATAATTTTAATTTTTATTTGCTACTGACTTACTTTCATTCATTTTGCTAAAAGAAGAAATTCAAAACTTTTTAAAAATAGCTTTCTAATTATTTATTGATGTTCAATCCTAACATGTAAACTCCTCTGAAAGTAATTATAATTTGAATCTTCCAAATATTGAACCACTTAACAGTTGGCCCCAAGCATCACTCAAGCAGTGTTTTGTTTATGTACTGAGTATCTCAAGTGTCTCTTGAGCAGGTGTCATTTCAACTAGTCAATTCTTGTTTTCACAAGATATACTGGTATGACTTTTTATTTTATATTGACTATATTTGGGACACTTTTTATTTAGAACATTGTATTCACCTTAGATTTTTGTTTCTAGTAAAATTTAATAGTAAGTTCTGGTTATTTTCTTTTACTAATTTGTGTTTATTTGTAAAAATCTATAATTTTATTCTATAATTTATAAAAATTCTCCTAAGTACATTTGATATATTTTTATACTTCTCCAGAATTTGGTGATATTCTTTATAATACAAAATGGATACTTGTGGGACACTAAAACTGAAAAAGAAGAAAGTGCCAAAAGATCTGCAGAGAAAAAACTGAAATTGAAAGACATATTAGCATATCAGAAAAGAAAAGTTTGTTATGAAATGGAAAGACAAAAAAGATGTCTCACTATTGTTAACTATTCATGTTACAGAAACAATAGAACATAAAAGAAACAAAATTAAAACAATTCCAATACTGGTCAATGATTATAATACTTCTATGGGTGGTGCTGACAGAGCAGACCAACAAACACCTAACAAGCTATCCTATAATAAAAAAGAAAGGAAAAAAATGTTATAAAATATTTGTGCATGTTCTGGGTCAAAAAATATGGAACTCCTTTTTTATTCATTCAAAACAAGTGGATTCCAAAAGTCATTTATAATTTAGATTAGGTCTAACAAACCAAATAATTCAAAAATACAGGACAGCAAAACAACTAGGATATTCATCATCAATATCTTTAACATTACATTAGTGGGCAGAAACATAATGTATTTAAAATTTATTTACTTATTTATTTTTTGAAACAAGGTCTCACTATGTAGTTCTGGCTGGCCTTAAATGCACTGTGTAACCCAGCTGACCTCAAACTCCCAGCATTTCTTCCTGCCTCAGCCTCCTAAGGGTTAGGATTATAGGCATGTACTCAGCCTTGAAATTTTATTGAAATTATACCACCCACAGGAAAAAAAGCCAGCAAAACATGTAAAGTGTATAGTTCAGAAAAAGACAATAATGTGCAAAGAATTCAGAAAGAGACTAGATACTACTGTCCAGATTGTAACACTATGTTATATTTTGAATGTTTTAAGATATACCATACACAGAAATATTATTGAATAAATTTTATAAAATTAAGCCCATTATAGTTCCTGTTATCTTATAAAAATGAATGAAAAAATATGCAATTTTCAGTCATTCTGTATTTAAATAACTGAACTTACAACTGGTTACTTCTAATATCTTACTAATCCATGACTACAGGATCACAGTTGCTAAATGGAGTAGTTTTTCAATGCTGACTACAAATCACTACCACCAATCTTACTTAAAGCTTACCAAGATTCTCCAAATGCACAAAAATAAGGAGTTAAGATGATTTAGAATCACAGAAAATTAGAGATTAAAAGATACCTTAAAGGCCATTGAGTTCAACCCCTCTATTCTAAACACTACGGTACCCGAGAATCAAAAAACTTAAATGAATCACTCTTGGTCACATTATGTGTAATACAAGCCCATACTATGTCTCACACACACACACACCTTACCTTTCTGATGATGACTTAGAAGAGACAGAATGCTCACGGACACCTTTTTGATTTTTATGTTCTAAAGAGATGACTTTATTTCTGAGGCTTCTTTTCCACTAGGAAAAAAAACATGTATGTAAATTTAATAGCAAATATAAAATCAATATGACAAGAAACACTTAAAGTATTGTCCACAGGAGAAGTCTTTTTTTTTTTAAGTTTTGTTTCTTTTGAGACAGAGTCTCCTTATATGTTCCAGTTTGCCTTGAACTCACCATGTAGCTCAGGCTGGGCTCAAATTTATAGTGATCCTCTTACCTCACCCTTCTAACTGCTAAGATTATAAGCATATGCCAGAGGCCTAGCTAACATGTTTTAATTTAGAAATTCAAGATAAACAACTACATTCTTAGTATTATATAAAGAAAAATAGTAAATAATAAGTGCAATCTATAAGACATTTGCCTTTTTTCTTGCAATTTACAGACTATCTCCCTTTTTTTCCTTCTGCTCTACAATCAATAGAATATCTGCCCTTTTCTCTTTTTTGGAATGACAGAAATAGAGAACATATAAACAGAGATATGCCAGATTAATTAGGACATACTATTCCAAAATAACTACATGAATTACAATTAGAAAGAATTAAAATAAGTATCTTATGAACTGCTACATAGTAAACAGAAAAGAACCAGACATCTTACCAATATACTTTAAATGTATTCTATTCTTCTTCTCCTTTTTTTTTTTTTTTTGTGTGTGTGTGTGTGAGACAGAGTTTTACTCTGCAGTTCAGGCTGTACCAGAACTCACTTTGGAGCCCAGGCTTGCCTTGAACTCACAACAATCCCCCTGCCTCAGCCTCACAAGTACTGGTATAACAGAAAATGCCCACCTCCACCAGGATATTTCAGTTTCTTAGTTGTCCAGGTAATGGGTCCTGTTCCAGTTCCAGCTGCTTCTGTCTCTGAGAAATGGCTGGTCACTGTGATGTATAGCTGGTCACTATGATGCACATTGCATAAACCAATCCTCAATTGACAAGCCATTCTGCCTCTGTACTTCCTGATTGCTTATCCCATAGACCTCCAGAGATCTGAGCTTGATATTCTGGGAATGATCCCAATCAGTGTCCCTTGATGAAAATAAACTTGCCTCAAGTTCCTGGGTGTCATGTCATTCTTTCTACTCACCATTGCACTAGGATTACAGGCATGCACCACCATGTCCAGCCTGGCTTGAATTTAATGACAAGAAAAAATGTTAAAATTGATTAATTTATACATTATTAGTATAAGTTACCAAGCATGGTGATGTACCTGTAATGCCAGCACTAGGCATAAGGATCACCATGAGTTTGAGACCAGCATGGGTCACATGATAAGTTCAAGGCCAGCCTGAATGACACAGAAAGATCCTGTCTCAAAAAAAAAAAAACAGCATAAGTTATTTACAGTTTCCATGCCTTTCATTCCTTTTATAAAAATGAATATAATGATGGTAGCTAACCCCACAAAGATGTATAGTGATATACGTAATAAGTTTTAAAGACTATCTTCCTCTAAACCCTGTTTATATATCTGTTGTTCATAGTTAGATCATTTACAAGCAAAAAGATCGAGGTTAAAAAATATCAACAGGTATGAGCAACTAAAATGTACATCAAGAAATAAATGATAAAATATTATGTATGTATGTATATACATATATTATGAATTATTATTCAGCCTTAAAGAACAAGGAAATTCTGAAACACACTATATGAATAAACAGTGGTAGTATAACAAAGTGAAATAAGTCAGCATCAGAAAGACAAACTTTGGGCCCAGAATTTAGCTCAGTGGTATGGTGACTGCCTGGTAAGTGCAAGGTTGTGAGTTCAATCCCTGGTACCAAAAAAAAAAGACAAACATTGAAAGGTTCCACCCATACCAAGCACCTAGGATAGTCAAATTCTATACAGAGATAGAATGGTAGAAGTCAGCCAGGCATGGTGGTGCACTCCTGTAATCCCAGCACTTGGGAGGCTGAGATAAGCAGATCATTGCAAGTTCGAGACCAGCCTAGGCTATAAAGTAAGCCCAAGGCCAGCCTGAACTTCATTGTGAGACCCCTGTCTCAAAAAAAAGACAGAATGGTGGAAGTCAGGGCAGGGATAGGAGACACAATGCACAGTTATTGTTTAATGGATATAAAGTTTCAGCTTTGCAAGATGAAAAGATTTCTGGAAAAGGATGTATGGACAGTTGGACAACATTGGGGATGTATTAAATGCCACCAAGACATATCTCAAAAGTAGTGAAGATGGGCAATTTTGTGTTTTGCCACAATTTAAGTATTTTACCAGACTGGAAATAAACTCATTCTCTTGAACATAAATACTGTCCTCTATATGCTGATATCCTCTTATTATCACCAAAGATCTACACGGTATAAAATGTATCATTTAATAAGACAGAAGTGAGGCTGAGAGAATAATCTTGGCCAACTGAATATAGATCTGACATAAAAGTTTGTGTCCTTTCCAACGCATAAAATCTAAATTAAACACATTATCAAAATCTTTTCTATCAATGTCTAACCTAAACACATCTATCACACTTATTTCACTATAAAATGTAAATTTGTAATATAACTTAATTAAAAATATTTCTTTTCTTCATTTTCATTATCTCCATTACATTCTTTTCCTTTTTTTTTTTTTTTTTAATTTGGACTCTTACAATGTTCTCGTAATGAGTTTCCCTACCAATGGTCTCCTCTTTCTCCAAACTAGCATCCACTCTCTGAGGGCTACATTTTTCAAAAATACACATCAGATGCAGTTTTGTTTAAAGTCCTAAGGAGAAAAAGAACCAATTTTTCTGACTTCCATTTTCCATGAATCTTATATTCTGTCGTATTGTTTTGAAGTCCTGTGTCACACAGATTTGTTTTGATTGGCTTTGTTCTGTTTTGTTTTGCTTGGTTTTATTCTCTTTAAAATAAAAATTAAAAAAATAAGTATAGGTCAATTTCCCTAATGAACATGGAGGAAAAATCCTCAATAAGATACTGGTAAACAGACTGCAGCAAATCATCAGGAAGACTATAGTCTATGTTCAACTAGAATTCATCCCAGGGGTGTAAGGATAGATTTACATAGGTAAATGTAATATACCACATTAACAGAGCCAAGGACAAAAATCGTATGATCAACTCAGTAGATAAAAAAAACTCTTAATAAAGTGCAGCACTCATTCATGATAAAAATCAGAAAGAAAATGGGAATAGATGGTCTTTATCTCAATCTCATAAAAGCCATCTAGGACAAACCAACAGTCAACATCATACCAAATAAATGGAGAAAAACTAAAAAGCATCTCTCTAAAATCAGGAACAAGACAAGGATGTCCACTATCTCCACTCATATTCAAAACAG
Source organism: Hydrochoerus hydrochaeris (assembly GCA_004027455.1). Lineage (NCBI taxonomy): Eukaryota > Metazoa > Chordata > Mammalia > Rodentia > Hydrochaeridae > Hydrochoerus > Hydrochoerus hydrochaeris. Next base: position 115,404 of record PVLA01006578.1, read on the forward strand.
TCCTGGAAACTTTAGCTGGAGCAATTAGACAAGACAAAGAAATAAAAGGAATAAAGATAAGAAAGAAGTTAAACTATCTTTATTTGCAGATGACAGGATACTTGTCTTAGTTACTTTCTACTCGTCACTGAGACAAAATACCTGATGCCCAAAGTTGAGAAAGGAAAGATTTGTTCTTACAGTTTTTGGAGGTTTCAGTCCATACTCAGTTGGCTCCAAGGCAGGCGGTATAGCTGGGCCGCAGTTCATGGTGGCTGCAAACAGCAAGGCAGAAACCAAGAAGAGAGAGACGCACTTTCTTCCTGCCATTCTTTGTATGCTGGCTCCACCCTTAGGTGGATGTAGCACTGACACCATCAATCCAAGCGATAGACAATGAATCAATCACAAATGCACAATGCAAAAGCATGAGGCCTGGGGGCCAACGACATAAATCATGACAATACTCTACTTAGAAGATCCCAAAAACTCCACCAAAAAACTACTAGAGTTAATAAGCAAATTCAGTAATACAGCTGGATACAAAGTCAACACTCAAAGATCAATAGTCTTTTTGTACATAAAGAACAAATTCACTGAGAGAGAAATCAAGGAAGCAATACCTTTTACAATAGCATCCAAAGAAATGAAATACCTAGGAGTCAAATCTAACAAAGGATGTAAAAGACCTCTACAGGACTCTGAAAAAGGAGACTGAAGAGAATCTTAAAAAAATGAAGAGATATTCCATGGTCGTGGGGAGCAAAAACCAATATAGCAAAAATGGCCATACTTCCAAAACTATTATACAGATTCAATGCAATCCCAATTAAAATTCCAATAACATATCTCACAGAATTAGAGAAAACAATCCTAAAATTCATCTGGACCCAAAAGAGACCTAGAATAGCAAAGGCAACAAAGACAACAGAGGGGGCATCACAATCCCTGGCTTGAAACTATACTACAAAGCTACTGTGATAAAACAGCATGGTGCTGGCAAAAAATAACAGATCCAAAGATGAACAGAACAGATAAGAAAATGCAGAAACAACTCCAGACAAACTAAGCCACTTTATCTTGGACAAAGGTGCCAAACACATTCCCTGGAAAAGACAGCCTCTTTAATAAATGGTGCTGGAAAAATTGGCTCTATATATATCAAAGATTAAAACTGGACCCATATCTTTTACCTTGCACTAAGCCAACTCCTCACAACAAATGTAATCATTATGTACCACAAACATGTGCTAAAAAAGTAACTAAAATATTAAAATATTTTTAAAATAAAATTTATTTTTCAGAGGGAAAAATTTAGACATTGCACAAAAGAAGATATTCAATGGCTAATCAACATATGAAAATGTTTTAACATGAGTCACCAAAGAAATACAAGTTAAAATCAAACCGAATGCAAGCTCCTGCTGGTTTCAGCTTGCTGTTTGCAGCCACCATGAACTGCGGCCGTGCCATGCCACCCTGCCTTGGAGCCATGGAGTATGGACTGAAATCTCCAAAAACAGAACTCTTCAGAGTGCTCCTTGTTTGTCAGTCAGAGGATTATGAAGTTAATCATCTGTCAAAAAGCAAGGAGCAGGACAGTGAAGAGCTCTGCTAGATGGTGTTAAAAAAAAAAAAAACTGAGGAGAAGTCAAGATGGCCGATCAGTGAGCAACAAAATACAAAGCCTCCAGGGAGAAACAACTCATGTGCCAGAATAAAACATCCTGGAGAGACCCAGATAGAGGGAGATGGATCCTCTTGACACAGGAAGAAATTAAAACATAAAAAAGCTTGTCAAATACGTCAGGACTACAACTGGAACAGCTGAAGATTGCAGAACACAGCATTTTCGCTGCAACCCGCCAAGTTTACAGCCAGCCTAAATGTGCGACAGTTTGAATCCGTGCCAGCAGGCAGAGCCACCCAAACTTGTCCACAGCAGTGCTGAAGTCGGGGGTTGGTGAGCCCAACAGAGAGCGGAGCTGGCAAAGGAACCTTCATTAATCCACAGTCAGTGATGGGAATGAGACCCCCCCCACGGGAAGGTGTACAACCACATAGGTGACATGTTGGACTCTGGCAGGAGCAGCCTGAACTGGGAATAACAGTGACTTCAGTTGATTGCTCGCTCCCCAGAGCAGATTCATGGGATTTGCTGGGACTGGGTAGTGCCCCTGGCTGGGACCCAATGAGCCATCCCAAATCAATTCCCTGTGCCTAGCACACACTGACCCAGGGAAGGCCCCTGAAGTTTGGCTGGCCTTGTGGGGAGGAGCAGGCAAGAGAGGGCGGAGGTCCCTCATCACTGTGCTTCAGAGAAACCGTGGCCAACAGAGAAAGGGGCTGGGACCTGCACTGTACACCTGTGTGGAGGAAGCTAGGTACATGACAGGAGAGAGAGGCAAGAAGAGGCCCTCAGCTCAGAACCCTGAAAGCACTGATCCAGGAGAGGGAAAAACAAGGGAGACTGAGGGTGGCAAACACACAACATCAGACATGGCTTCAGTGGACATTAAGAGATATCATTGGGACCTTGTAGACGAGCTCAAAACTGAAATATTAAATCAGGTAAAGCAAGATATGAGTAGAGTAATAAAAGAAACGCTCTCAGGAAGCATCTCTCAGGAAGATACAGATGGAAGGAGGGAGGAACAAAAAAAAAGGAGAGAAACATTCGATACAGAATATAAAGAAAATATAGAATACATGAAGCAGATTCAAAGAGATTACCAAGAAATTAAAAACTCCATTGAAGGCTGGCAAAACTCCTTAAAAGAAACTAAGGACAGACTATCAAAACTTGAAGGCAAGTTTGCAATGTGTGATCATGAAAGGAAAGATCTCTTAAAAATAACAAGGAAACAGGCAGTAACAATACAAAGGCTAGAAGATGACAAGAGAATCTACAATTTAAGAATAAGAAATGTGAACAAAGAAGCAGTAATACAAACAGGCAAATTACAAAGGCTGTTCATGGAAATAATTAAGGAAAACTTCCCAAGCATGGGAAAAGAAAATGACATTGGGTTATGTGAGGCAAACAGAATTCCAGACACCTACAACCAAAACAGATCTACATCCAGATATGTAATAATCAAGATAACAGAAATTCAATATAAAAACAGAATATTAAAAGATGTCAGAGAAAAGAAACAGATTATCTATAAAGGTAAACCCATCAGGATCACAGCTGACTACTCAACACAGACCATCAGATCAAGAAGAGCTTAGAGTGAAGTATTCCAAGCCCTAAAAGAAAATAATCTCCAGCCCAGATTGATGTAACCTGCAAAACTGTCACTAGAAATTAATGGAGAAACAAGAGCTTCCATGACAAAGAGGAACTGGGGGAATTTGTGACCACCAATCCAACCCTACAGAGATTACTGAAGGACATTGTAGAGAGAGAGAAAAAAAATACAAGAATTTTAGGAACAGTGGCAGAAAGGCTTCAATGAGTGGGGCAGGCAGTAGAATGAAGGAGAAAACTAGACAAAAAAATGCAGAAAAACAGCATAGTAGAAATGAGACAGAGGATGGCTAGAATCTCTAACATAGATGGCCTTTATACACTATTTTGTATATAGTGCACCAGGATTTAAAACCCACATTACTCCCACTACTCTACTTAGATGTATTATATTCTGTTCCAGTCATTCTACCTGTACTAGATTTGAGGACACAGACAGTAATCCCGAAAATAGCAGGATATAGTACGGTAATCATCCTTAATTTCCTATTAACTTAATCTAAAGCTCTGTATAACTTACACAGTTTTACCATGATTGATTGTAATCGAATCTGGTTTGTTGGATCACTGTCTTGTATTGATAGATTTTATTCAAAGCTGTTATGATTGATAGTATCAACTCTGAGAGTATAGGCAGCTGCACCGAAGATGACAAGATTCACTAGAATATCCACTATGGTTTGATTATTACCTGCCTTTGAAGTTTTATACTGTCTACAATGTTTTATTTTTACTAATATTGCTATGTACTGCTATATTCAATTATACTGCTATATTGAATTGTGCCTGATGATATAGACAATTGTATTGAAGATAATACAAAACAACACAGCAATCATTGTAGATCACCCTGTACTGTGGTTTTATATGACTTTTTGTTTTCATGTTTTTATAGGAATTTGAATTGTTTTGTCTTGCTAAGTTTTGTTTTTCCCTCTAATACAGAAAGGATAGAAATACATGTAGAGTCTCATGCATGCATAGCTGTTTACACTCTCACTGTTTGAATATCTACTTTGTATCCTTTAATTTGGTAACTCGAACAACTATTTCTAAGAGGACAATATGTAATTTATCAACTAGTGATTTCTTATTGTTTATCTTTTTTTTGAAATTCTGGATTATCTCTACCCTTTACATGCTTTTGTTTTTCTTTAAATAAAAAAATTTTAAAAAAAGAATAAGAAGCTAGTATCTTCAATGAACTCTAATCATAATTTCTTTCTTATTAAAAAAATAAATATGAGATTCTTGGATAGTTTTTAAAAATCTATACGTGCAACACTTAGGTGTTATCACACTGGATTCAGCCTCCAAATATTGAGATTTTTTTTCTTATTTTATAAGGTTAAACAGTTGTTGACCCAACATGTAAGAGTAGACCCTGAAGGTGGCTGATCTTTCTTTCTTGCTTGCTTTCTTGTTTTCTTTTTTCTTTTCGTTTTTCTTTTCTTTTCTTTTCTTTTCTTTTCTGAGACAGGGCCTTGCTATGCAGTCAGGCTGGCCTTGAGCTCACTTTGTAGCCTAGGGTAGTCATAAACTCGAAATGATCCTCCTGTCTCAACCTCTTGAGTGCTGGGATTACAGGCATGCACCACCACACCAGGTTTGAGATGACATAGTTTTAAAGGACACTAATTTATCTTTCCCATGGCAGAAATGGTCAGTGCTGTTACTGCTGAGGCCTGGTCAAATATTTTTTTCCTGATTTGCAGTGGCTTTAATAAAATTTTTCTCTCTACTCTTATATTTTTTTACTCATTTATAACTGATATATAATAATTCTTCATATTTGTGAGAAAGTGTAAACTTTAATACATGTACATAGTATGTAATGACTGGATCACAGTAATTGCAACATTCATCACTTTAGACATTTATCATCTCTACTAGCTGTCTTGCAATATTCAGTTGACTATTGTCGACCATAGTAACCTGTGCTATTATGTTTCTGCTCACCTAGTGGTAATACTAAACACCAACCTGGTACAATTTACAGGCAAATATTTTTCATAATAATTCTGAAAAAATCACTTAAATTGTTCCAGTGTTACAATAATGTGAAACATGTTTTTCTCAAAATATGCAGATTTCAATGGAACACGTACAAAAACATTTCCCAAAGCAATTTGTCATTTCTGTTTTTTCCACTCAAAATACATAAAGATTAAATATTAAATAAACCCAAATATTGAAGGGCTTCATGTTTAGTCTCATCTCTAATAAATTTAGGGTCACACATATGCAATCCTTTTACCCTCCATTCTCCAGTTGCTGTTGAAAAGAATGAAAGTTCTGGTGAGTGATGGATACCCTTTAGTGAGTGAATTCTGTTGCATTCACCATGTTTCACCTTCCTTCTCATTTTCCAGATTCCATCAAGCCAAACATGGTATGTGGAGGTAGTAGTCTATGTCCAGAAATAAA
>PVLA01006579.1:0-120932 GCA_004027455.1 Hydrochoerus hydrochaeris
ACTTGCTTCCTTTTTTCCTTTTTCTGAGACAAGGTGTCTCCAAACTGCTGATCACCCATGCTTGCAGTTCTTCTGCTTTGCTCTCCCAGAACGTTGGATTGTAGGTCTGCACCTTTGCATCCTGCTCGTAGTTTCCATGTTAAACAATAACAAAAGCTGAACCTGTGTGTCCAGTTCTGGACTGTGACCTTTAATCCTGTTTATGTCACCTTCACTGGCTGAAGGAACCCTTAGCAGACTGGAAAGCGTGCTCCTGAGTGTGTCCTTGTAAGTCACAGAGGAACAGCCTTGGGTACCACTGTCTACGGTCCCTCTCAGGCATCACTCCCCCGCTCTGCTTCCTGGCCCCATGAATCTCCTGAAACCGTGAGCTGCAATGGCCTCGCCTCCGTTAAGTGGCAGGTGGTGGGTGTTGTCTCCTAGATGAGCATGCTGACCGATGCAGGGACCACGAATGCAGGCGGTGATTGCCAGGCTTCGTGCTACGCCTTGGCTTGTTCACGGAGCCCACTCTGTGTGCACCTTGTTCTGATGCTCAGCGACTTTCAGGATGCTTCTCTGACCTCACTCGGCTTGCATTTCGGTGGGAGAAGACACATCCCAGGAATCAGGCTAAGGAGGCGCGTGTGTCCTCCTCCCTCAGACGCAGTGCTGCTTTGTGCTGTTGTCACCAGTGCAGTTCCTGTGCTGTGGGATGCCTTGGTAACCAGATGTACCCACCATTCCTGTCCTCCTCTTCTTGCTTTGTTTAGCATTTGGTGACTTTTCTTTTAATGTGGGCAAATCAACTCAGGTGAGAATAAAAAGGAAATAAAGGAAAAAGGCAAAATTAGTTAATGTTTTTCCTTATTGTTTTTCATAGGATCCAAAAGTGTTTGTGAAGTTTTAAAAGCACAAAGCTGTGGCATCTCCTGGAGCCCTGTTTCTGGGGCCAGTTGACTTGTTTAGGACCTGCTACTGCCGCCTCCCCTGCTCTGCCAGGTGGCACCGCAAAAGTACAGGCACCTTCCTGTCACCCAGAGGGACTTCTCTGTGCCGATATTTATAGCACTGCTTGGCACGGACTCATTTAGTTGTGGCATTAGCATAATCGTAGCTTGCATATATTCTCATTATGTTCCTTAGCGCTTGTGGTAACTGATATATCTGTTGGATAGAGTGAATCCTATAATTGTTATTCGTATACACAGAGCAAAATAAATGTAGCCAAAGACATGTGCTATTTTGAGCCCAAACCGTGCTCACCAGTGCCCTATAGGCTCTTGGTTCAGCTTTGACACCAGGTCCCCGGTCCTGCAACACCATGGGTCTAGGCGAGACAAGGTTAAGGGGTCTTCATGGTCCTGGCATGACATTCTCATGAGAAGCAAGCGGCTGCAGATGGTGTGTGCTGCTCAGCAGGGATGTGAGGCTCCTTCACCATTCCAGGCTCCTTTGCTCCCTGCTGCGCTTTTGGGGGTGCAGAAATAGACCCCTCTGACACATTCCCCTGGACCTTAGTGCCAAAACAGCCTCCCATCTGCACCATCTGTGTGGACCAAAGAATAGCTGTGCCTCTGTCTTTTGAAACTGTCATAACTTCCAGAAGTTTATATTAAAGTTTCTAAGATATGTTCGTGAACTGGAATAAAAATATTTCAAAGTTTGATATAATTTTCGCCAAAGAGCTCGACGGAGGGTGGCAGTTTCCTCACAGCAGCATTGCTGTGTTCTTAGACTCTGGGTTTATTTATGATGCTGATGGTCTCAGAAATGCACCGCAGTGAGTGCACTGCTGTTCCAAGAAGGCTCGGGTTAGGTCTGAGTGTGGGCCCAGGATTTGTGCTTCGTGGGCGATGACTACGTGCAGTTTCAGGAATGGTGTTTCAGTGCCAGGCGGGTGGCTAAGGATCTTCATCAGGGTTGGTTCCATACTAACCATTGTTAGAGGTATCAGAGGGTAGCGGGAGTTTAGGTTGTCCTGAGGCCCTTTGCAGAGCATCTTTCATCTTCCAGGTGTGAGAAGGAAACAGGAGACTAGAGGTTAAGCCAGGAGCAGGCCAGACACTTTCCTAGTAGGGAGGCCTTCAGCCCAAGCCCAGGCCGGCCTCTCCTCTGCTCTCCCAGGCCACTCAGCCCCATCAGAGGCCAGGGAAGTGTTCCTAAGGCAGCTCATACCTCCTCCTTCCCCCTTTCCCTCCAAACCTCTGCCTGAATCTTCACCTTACTTCTGCATTGCTTGAGGAATTCCTGAAAAAAAAATCACTCCAGCCTCCATGAAAGATGGAAGCCCAAGGCAGGGACAAGCTGGCAGCTTCCCACTGCCGAGAACTTCCCTGGTCCGGGGTGGAGGCCAGGCCTCTCCAGAGAGCCTGGGCCTCCTCCTTCTCCCTGGCAGCCAGAGGCAGGCAGCATCCTGCAGTTTCTGCCCCTGCCTCTCTTCCCACCCCTTAGGTCTCTCACTCTGCAGGGAGGAGAAGCTTCCTGGGGCACAGGGAAGACACCTTTTACAGCGCTGTTGGACCTGTACACTCGTGGGCTGCACACTGATGTGAGGATCAGTGGTGGGAGGAGCTAGCTGTGTGGGTCTGACTTCTGTGGCTCCTCTGCCCCTTCCTGTCTGAGGTCTCAGATATAAGGCGGTTCTGTGGCACACATGGCAAAGGGGTTGGTAGTTCCTGGATTAATGGTGAAAAATGATCCTTCCAGCCAACTTGCTTATATGACTTAAAAAAAATGAAAAAAAAAAAAAAAAGAAAACCTGCAGTAGAGATAAAGGCACAGTAGTTGTTTTCAATTGCCTAATAATTTAAAAATCAACAATCGTCTTTCTTTGGAAGAGAATAAAGGGCCTTTTCAATTCATCTGGATCTAAATGCATTCTGGGCTTTGTAGTCTTTTATGAGATGATCATTCAGGCACTGGAGAAGCTCAGGAAATAGTTCACTGGACTCAAGGCACGGCCGACCAGGCAGAGCCACAACGGAAAGACACGAGACTACAGTGGGAGTCGTTGGTGATCCAGCCCTGGGAAGATGAAGGAAAAGGAATATGGTACTCTGGAGCAGAAACCAAACTGAGAAGCTGTGCCTCTGGACAGAGAGTTTGCATTTCATGCAACCCAGCTCGGGCCCTTGGTTTCTTTTAGGAGTTGGTTGAGCTCAGGAAGGGGCATTCTCCACTCCGCGAGCAGGGGTCTGTGAGATGTCAAAACTTCGTGATACGTGTTGAAAGGTATTTTCCAGACACCGTTGCAAACAGGGTCAGATGGACAGCTTGGAGTGGTGCCTTGTATATGTCTCTGTCTGCAGCTCTGCCTGTGCCCTGTCCTTAAGTCATCACACATAATTTACCATGTTGGAATACAATAGAGTGTCCCAGCCTTTGCGGGCTACCCAGCCATCAGGTGATGAGAACCAGAGGTGTGATGCGAAATGTGTCATTTTATTGAAAAACTGATGAAGATTCATCAGCCTGGTGGTTATGAGAAACACCTTTCATGAAACCCTTGTTCCACGCCAGGCTTGCTGTGTGACTTTGGCATGGTAGTGACTTCTCAGTGTTTCCTGTTCCTCATCTGTAAAATAAGGACAGGATGACTCCTTCCCCCTGGGGCTGATGTGAAACTCAGCAGTCAGTCTGTGATGGGCTTAGATGCCTCCTGTTGTGAACTGTTGGCAAAACATGTGCACAGAGATTTTCTAGAGCACCCGTTTCCAGAGCGTGCTGAGACCCATGTGGGAAGTCTCGACTCTGCAAGGTGTGAGATGGGTGAGCTCCGGAAGCTCCACCAGTTCTTTACCATGAGCACTGTTGCAGTCTCTTCCTCAGACCAGTGTATCCCACATGTGGAAACTGTATTAGAAAGGATCTCAGGAAGCCACAGAAATAAAAGTGCACAATTTTTTAAAATAAGAAAATACTTGTGCATCATTTTTGAAGCAACATGAATGATGACTTGGTGATACCTTTTTCAAAAAGCCACTGATATTAAATATGCATAGAGCAGTTACCCTGGGTTCATTGTTCTTGTTCCATGGTGAAAGTGAATTGTCTCCAAGTCTTTATGGCTTTACTAGCTTTCAAATGTTTTCAAGAAAACTGTCTCATTCCTGTACATACCCAGTGCACTAATCTAAAGGGAGAAAGAAGAATGATCCCACATGATACTCTCTTTAATAAGGCATTGCATTTGGAAGACCACATCAAATTAACCAATTTAAAAGACAAATATTGGATTCATATGCAAGGCTATTTTAAGATCATTTTATTCATGCATATTAAAGCATAAATGAACAGTGATTTTCTCAATGGTCTGCTCATAGCTTTGTTAGCAGCAGGTTGTGTGTGGCTTTATAGGCCTTAAAAATATTCTCACAGACTTAACTGAAAATTATAGAAATGGGAACCTAAAAATAATAAAAAAGCAAAGAATGAAGGTCCCTGAATTCTTCAGGTAATTGGTTGCATACTTCAGGACAGTGGGGCTTCCTGCTGGGTGACTGGACAGGACGGACAGAACCTGTATGTGAGATTGCAGCAGCTTTGAATTTCAGATTTGACCCTGCTGCTCTCTAGCTGGACTTGAACATGTTCTGTGCTCTAAAAAATGAAGGTGGTCAGAATTCTTTTTGCTATATTCGGTGTAATTCCTCCCTTAGTGTCAGCTACTTTGAAACCCTTTCATGGCTTTTATAGACCATTCTTGATAGAAATTTCTAATGTCCCCTTAGGAAATAGATTTCCATTAGTGTATTTCCTTAAGCTTTGCTGGAAGTACATTTCACTAGGATGTGAATCTACTCAGAAGTTCATTCATGAAACGCTGATTGTCTGGTACATAACCGGTGTGCTGGGGATATGGCAGTGACAGAAGTCTCTGTCCCAGGAAGCTTCTGTTCTATAGTGTATGCATGGCAAAGGGGTTTGATTAGCAATGAGAAAGCAAAGCTGTATTTCCCCTGCTATGGAGGAATGCATCCCACTCATCCCAGCAGGAAGGGGAGCTCCTCTGCCCTCCCCTTCATGGTGCTGAGGACACTGTCCCCTGAGTACTGCTGTCCTTGAGTTGAGTGCTGCCCTGTGGTTGAGAAGGAGGATTTAATTAAGTGAATTGTGTGTTTTTGGTGGAAGACAGCACTTCCAATCTTTCAGTTGGGAGTAATCCCAGTTTATGTTTGTCTCTAGGACATCTCAGGGTTTACCATTTGGCATCTCATCTCAAAAATCCTATCTTTTGTCTTTAACAATATACATGGTAAAATAGTGGAGCTGGTATGGCATTCACATGGAGTTTACTTTAAACACAATGATACCTTTGCTTTCATTGGTTAAGAATATCTTGGAAATAATCTTACAGCTCTTATTTCCATGCTTTCTCCTCAAACTTACTCTTGTAACTTTGGTATGGTTTGAAATTTGGGAAAATTTTCATTTTGACCAGGTGGTTTGAGCAGGCAGGGAAGTTACACACTGGAATTCGGCTGAAGGGTTCCAGCTTCAAGTCACTTAGCACACAGAACCTACTTGTTCTTTGGCCCCAGCATTAACTGGTAACTGGTCTAGGTGGGGCAGACTCCAGAACTCTGAATATCTGAGGCTCAACCAGAGCGACCACTTTTTCTTCCCTTTAAAGACACTCATCAATGTGACTCCCGAGGAGATTGGTCAGCAGTGTTTTTTTAACCAAGGGAAACTAAAGAGGACTTCAGAAGGCAGTGCTCTCTGTGGAAACTAGAATTTCTTAGAAAACCCTCCAAACTACAAAATAGATGAGTCAGTTCTTCTCCTCCAATTTCTTCTCCTCCTCCAAACTGGACAGATTTCTCTAGTATTATTACAAAAAAAGTGTTCTTTTATGTATAAATTAGCACATTTATGAAGAATGCCTTTACAACTAGTTTTGCAGCTCTAGCATTTTAGTTTGAAAACAAAGAATGTTTTGCAAATACTCATCTTATTTCACTTTTGAGTATCAGTAGGAACATACCAAATGAATAGCACGCATAAAGAAACCTGATGTTTTTGTCCACTAGTGGCTTACTGTGTACTTTATTGATACAAAATATTGCTGGGCCCTGAAGAAGGAATCAATAATTTGTTTTTGTCTTCAATTTCTTCTGTCTTTCAAATAATTTGACATTCAGCAAGCACTGTATGTTGAAACCCCTTATTAATATCAAAGAAAAGTGAAGACACATTCGACAATCTATTGTTTAGAGAACTGAGCAGAATTAGTAGTCTGACCACTCCAGCTGCCTCACAGATATCAGGCCATTGTGCTGGTCTGGTAGTTAGTTTCCATAAATAGCAAACGTTGGCTTAAGGGATTCTTCAGTCACTGTTAAAAACTGAAGGGTCTGAAATTTTGCCCCACTCAGAAGCTAGCAGCTGTCTTGCCAGTTTCATGGATATGGACAGAAGACCCAAGATTTTTACATCAGAGACAGGGAGCTTTGTCACTTGTGGTACAGTAAGTGACATGAGCTTCATGCTTGTATGAAGCTCATTGTCCCCTAAGCCTCCCAGAATGGCCCAGGTGGGCACTGCATGCACGGTGGGTGTGCATCACAACAAACTGAGGAGCCACGGGCCTGTCTTCCACAGCTGCTGCACACAAACTCAGATTCCCCCATTGTCTGCCAGAACGAGACACTATTATCCTGGACACATCTGCCTTTTGCACTGGAGGGAAGCTCCATCCACCTTGTCCAGCACTGTTTGCCCAGACAGGCAAGACACGGTGGGGGTCTCTGGTCAGTGCAAGACAGCCTTGACATATATCTCTGTTAACAGCACACACAGAGCAATTGACCTCTGTTCTTAGAAGCTCGAAGACTCATGACTTCACCCATTTTTGCTGTAATCCAACCAGTGATCCCTACTAAACATTTATAAGTTGCTTCTTTCTGTTCTTTCCATGCAGCTCACCATCCTTTCCTTGCCCCCACACTGAATCAAGCATCTCTTTATTTTTCCAATCACTTAATGAATTTTTCTGATTTTTCTCTTAAAACAAACATCCCAAGAACATTCATGTCCAATATCTAATACCTTGCTTACTACTGAGTTGTCTCTAGGGACAAATTATTTTGACCAAATTAATGAGTAAATATTTTCTTGATTTCTAATAGTGACAATAAAAATTTAGAATACTCACTGTTTAATTATATTGTTGATTCAAACAATAATAAAGCAGGAGTATAAACAGGAAGTTCTTCTAAAACACTTGTAGACATACGTCAACCACACACTTTAAAGTAGATTTGGTAAGACTTAAGAAATGGTTCCATTTCGTCCATCCTTTAAATTCTTTTCCAAATTGGGCATATCCTGTGGTTTTCCCCACCCCTGGAAGATTGTGTCCAGTTGGTGGCAGAGAGGGCAGAGGTGCTGACCAGTGAGCTTATCCAACAGTGCACAAGGCAAGCATTTTGGTGTCACTTCTGCACTGGCTTGCAGATGTATCTGTGGTACCCAAGTGAGTTGGGCAGTGACTAAATGCTTTCTTTTAATTCAAGCATCACCTGCTTTTCTACTTGACATTTCAAATGCATTTCTCCTGCTTTTACTCTGAGAATAAATTCTCAGCCCAAACCATACATACATATTTGGAAAAATCTTTGCAACCTGAATACTAAATAATTGTATTGTCAAGTTGGAAAGTTTTAGTAAGGAATAATTATTATATTTCAATTAATAAAAATGTCACCTTCTATTAATGGAAGAACAGATTATAGTTAGAAATACAAATTAAGGTAATTACACTCCATGTTTATTTCCAAGTTTTTAATAATAAGAGTTCAGGTAAGAAGGAGCATTTCCTAGACTAATTTATTATTTACCTGATCCTGTCTACTCTCTTAGGTATAGAAGTATTGTTTTGTTTAGAGCTGGTTGAGAAAGTCATGGTTATCTGTAGGGTGTTTGCAGTTGGGCGATTTGCCAGCTTTGTCCTTAAGGAAGCATGTCTGGCTGGGTGTCCCCTGTGTCACTGTGGTGCTGCTAGTGGGCTGGTAAACTCCTCACTCCTCTTCAGCTCAGTCTTCTTCCTTCAGCCCCCAGTGCTAACCTCAGGCTCCAATACTCAACAGAGATTCGGGAAATGCATATTCAACTATGGGACACATGGATTCTGTTTCTAGGTAGTCTCTCCTGCATCCCAAGGGTGGAGTCTTCTTGCATGATGGGATGGTGAAACTGGAGGCACAGGATTGCCTAGGAGAGGCTGCTTCTCCTACTCTGAGCATCTTCTTGCCCATTTTCTTGCTCACTCTCCCAGGATCAACCTTGTATTTGACCTTAGCTGAGGTTCCTACTTGGGGACTCCTGTGCTTGGCCGTAGCCCCTGCTGCTGTGTAAGACTGGAGTCCCTGCTTGGTGCTTATTCATCCAGCTGGGGCTCCAGTTCTCTCCACGTGTGACAAAATGTAATGAAGTGTCATGGTTTAGAAGAAACACAGATTTTTGTTTCACCTAAATAATGGCAATTTCAAAGGTAGAAAAACACAACTTAACACTTTGGAATATCATACAACTGTTTTGGTTTTGAAGTGGATTCATGGACATTTGTACATATCTTGCTATTTTCCTGAAATTACCAGTTTAACTTCAAAGTAAACGTTTTAATATATATGGTAAGTTCATGGGAATTTTACAATTAAAACAAAAGGCCAAAGAGTGCTTTTATTATTTCTTAGAAAGGTACATTTTAGCCAACATTTTGAAAGTATACCTTCTTCTGTGTGAATCCATGCTACTTATATATGCTGGACTACAGCATCACATGCTTGTCTGGGGGATATGTCTTCCTCAACTTAACTCTAACCTATGATATTTATTATTTACTGGCTTCAAACAGGAAGGTGTTATAAAGGTGTTTAAGTTTTTTAAAATGTGGTAATCATGATCTTACACAGAATCAAAAGTTAGGCAGAGCAAAGATATTTTGCAAACTAAAATGTTCTCCTTGTAGTTAATAGACTTTGAAGAAAGGGAAATTGGCGAAGCTGATTCTTCAGTGCTGTGTTGAATTAGGTCAGGGCTGGGGGCAGGATTGATTAGACTCGGGGCAGGATTGATTAGAACACTCAAGGTCAGGGCAGGGGCAGAGCTGACTGTCCTAATGTTAGCAATATGTGTGCTGAATAGACTCTGAACGGTCTAGTGTCTGATGCTTGGGAACTCATCTGAAGAGCTGAGAGAGTATATTCAGAGGCAGAAGTAGGTCTACTTTGTTCATTAATGCGTTCACGACAGAGCTGCAATTCCTGTCCTGCTGACAGGCAGCTCTGAACCACCTGTGCCACCTGTGTGATTGTCCCATCAAGTGGTGTAGGACAGTGCCTTGAGGTCTCACAAGCTCCCTGATGGGACAGTCCCTCCAGTATACAGGCCACCAGATGGGACAGTCCTGCAGGGACCTCTGGTAGTTCAAGCAGATGGGTTTGGGTACTGTGCTGCCTTAAAAAATTCGTTTTTTAAGAGATTATCTTGAGATTGAAATTTTAATGTTGTCTTATGATTTCTGTTTTCCCCCATTAACAAGCACCTTGAGACTCAAGCTGCACCTTGAATGTGTTATTTATTGTTATCCCCATCACACATAGCTAATTATGCAGAAAAAAGAGCGCCAGGGAGAGCTGCTGACTTGACTTGGTTTTATTAAAAAGGGATAATGAAGCCTGGTGTTTATGGAGAATGTTGAAAGTACTGCTCCAGAGAAAAACAGTCCATTCATTGAAAAAATTCAGTCTTAAAGCTGTAACAGTGCATTTTTACCTTGTGGCTGTAGTAATCTGATACCTGTTGCTTTGAACCTGAAAATTTTAGAAGATGAAATAAAACAGATAATTTGTTGGCTGACTGCCAGAAAGAATTGTTTCAAAAGTTTCCACTTCAATAAAGGTCCCTTTTGAGTGGCTGCAGACATGTGTCACTTTATATGACGCTGACATCTTGCTGGTACCACATCAGAAGCATTTTCCAGCTGGCTTTTTGTGTCTTATAGGTTCAACATCCTGGGATTCAACCAACTGCAGATTGAAAGTATTTGGGAGAAAAACCACATCTGTAGTGAACATATGCAAGCATTTTCCCTTGTCCCTCACTGAACAGTACAGTTCGTCAACTACTGATGCAGCCCTTACATTGCATTAGGTATTCTAAGTCATCCAGAGATGGTCTGGAATATGGGTGGATGTGTGTAGGTTATATACAATATGGTACCATGTTCTATAACAGATTTGAGCTTTCATAGGTTTTGTTATCTTCAGGGGTCCTGGAAGGAATCCTATTTTCTCCCTGATGTTAAAGGGCAGGTCACTTCCTGGGAGCCAGGTGATGCATGGGAGAAGTTACCTGTAGGGATGCGGACCACATTTCTACGGGAGACATAGGGAGACAGAGCGGTTACTGATGCTGCCTATTTGTAGACAGGAGGAAAGTCACTTTAATCCTATTATCTAGGGCTTCCAGGCCCTAATTAGATTTTTCTTTTCTCATTCTCCTGCCCCAAGGCTTTCAATTCTGCTTTATAAATAGAAAGCCTCTACTGACACTTTCCCAAAAGAAATAATAAGTTAGTGATTAATAATTAATGTTACTAGGGCACCATGCTTGAAGAATCTTGCAGTGATCACACCAGGCATGTGGGAATAAAAAGATAGAGGGAAAACGTTTGAAAACATTTAAGTTTTGGATTTTGTATCATTTCTGATTGTTGTAGTCAAGGAATTGCAAGGAGAACAAGGCAATACAGGACGCGTAATTTATAGTATTGTTTATAATGGTCACCCAAGGAGTCAAATACAAAGAAAGTGCAGGAACCAAACAACAGCAACACTCTTTTTCCTCTCCAGGTCTCCTTTTTATGCCGGCAGCAATCCTCAGGTGGGCATCCACGCTCAGCACCACCCTGATTCAGTTCAGCTGCTGTTTAAATTGGCCATCAGTTTTCAATCTGCCACACATGGCTCCATGGTGTTGCCATTTTGCTTTTTGGTCATATAGACTATACATATTATGTTTTAACTGGCTTAAATTCTTAGAGCAGTTTTAGGTTCCTATTTCCTGGTACCCCCTTCTTAACAGTGGCCACCCCCTTTGATTATCCGCATCTGCCATCACAGTAACATGTTGGTCACAGTTGAGCAGCCCGCATTGACACACCATTGTCACTCAGAGCCCAGTTTGCAAAAGGCCTCCTCTGGACGCTGTCCATTCTGTGGTTTTGGACAAATGTCTGGTGGCATCCATTCACCACTGTGGCATCCTGCAGAGCAGACTCACTGCCTTGAAGGTCCTCCGTGCTGTCTCCTCATCCTTCTCTCTCCCAACCCCGACAACCACTGATCTTTTTACTGTCTCCATGCTTTTGCCTTTTGTAGAATGTCATACCTTTGCAATTATAGTATGCAACCTTTTCAGACTGGCTTCGCAGTAAGCACTTAAGGTCAACTGCATGTCTTACTGTGTCTTGATAGTTAATTTTTTTAAGCACTGAATAATATTCTGTTATCTGCATGGACTACATTTGATCGGTTTATCTCTAGAAGGATGTCTTGACCATGTCTGTATTATGGCTATTATGCAAAAGATGTTATGCTTTCAAAGGGAGTTGCCTGTGTGGTATCTTCTTTAAATGAAAGCTTTTTCAGAAATAAAAATGGGGTAGAGCTGGGGCTTTGCAGATTCCGAGGAAACAGTGAGGAGAAGTTGGGGTGGTACACAGCCACTGGGTCCTCTGGGATTGCTTGTGTTCATCTCTTACTTCACTTGCAGTGGATTTGGGACCCTGTTCAGGGAGTTGGTATGTTCCATCTTGGGTTACTTCCAAGTAGTCACGTGGACTAGATGAACCACGCACACTCACTCTGCTGTGGCACAGGGTTTGTGCATTAGCATTTTCTATGTATGTGAATTTAAGCAAATTTCTTATCTCTTTGAACTGCATTTTTCTCTTCTAGAAGAAGGTTTGGTAATACCTTAGTGGTAATGTGTATTTTCCTGCCATGGAAAAAGTGAACAGTGAGTGGTTGTACTTCTTTATGGAACTTAGGGCTTTCTAACTCGTTACTGGACTGGAATTTACTACTTTCTAACATGTTATTGTAACTTACAAGTACTTGCAATTCTGCATGGAACTTATCATCTTCTAAGTCTTTACTATAATTTAAAATCCTGAGATGTTAACTGTTTGATCCCGCAAAATATGTTTATCTGGCTTGTTTACCAATGGATCATCAATGCTGGGGCAGTGCAAGGTGTGCAAGACACTTAACAAATATCTGTCAAATGAATGAACAAAGTTTCCCAATGGTGTCATAGAAGCAGTTCCGTTCCTTCAGTTGTGTTTCGGGAAGACAGAATTGTAGCAAGTCATGTTGGCCTGGTAATCAAAGACCACTATTGGCAGGTCCATTAGTTGTCTCTGGTTCCTTCTGTCAATAAATATATTGAATCAGGATACTGTTCTGCTGCAGGATTTCCTAGTTTATTTCCAATACACTCTGGCACCAGGTCCCTTTCCACTGGGTACAGTGAGAGTGGTGATAAGGTGTTTTGTCTAGTCCATTTTTATTGTCATTGTGTTTGCTTTTCCTTTTTCTTTTAACATGATTTTGGCAGTTGCAACTTGAAGGTCGTCTGGCTAAAATACAATGTGGAGGTGAATATAGACATGTGATCCTGACTTTCTTGAGGGACTTCGCCCATGTCCACTGCCTGTGCTCTGTCTTTTACCGCCTTGAGTGTTTCTCACGTGGGCACTTGCTCTAGGCTTTGGTTGCATGTGCCGTGTGATCATGTGAATGTAAAATGCTTCAGTGTTGCTTTGGGTTTCACAGTGGGAGCAGAGTCAGGGTGGGCCTGGGAACAGGCACATGGGTTCCTGAGGCCAGGTCAGGTCTACTGGTGGACGTGGAGGCACAGGGTCGTGTGTGGTACAAGCTCGACTCCTCTGTGCAGTGCTGACCTTGAGGCAACCGTGAGAGAAGTGCTAGCCTTTGGCCATAGGCATCTGAGGGTGGCAGCTTGTCACCGTGAGTGAAAATGTCTTGCTTTCATCCTGTTGATTTACCAAAGGACTTGAACGTGGCTGTAGCTTGAAAACCACTCCTTGAGGCAGGAAGAGAATACACAGGGCGTCTCCTGTAATCTCTGCTTCTCTGCTTAAGTGCAGAGGCCGGCCCTGTGTAACCCAGGAGATGATGTCAGCATTGCCTGTGGACTGGCTGCCGCTTATCAGGTCTGAGAGAGAACTGGAAAACAAGTCAGGAGCAGGGCTCTCAGAAAGCATGCAAGGTTACTGCCAAGGACACGGTCCCGGGCCAGGCCTGCTCAGCTCCTCTAAGGAGATTTTTTCCAGGGTGCTGCGGGGTGCACGCAGGACAGAGGGCCCCACGCTCATGGCAAAGGGCAGGATCTGGTGCCAGCCTCCATGCTTTGCAGGCAGGTAGGTTACTTTGATAGCTGCGCACGCCTTTCCATCCCAGCCCTGCGAGCTCAGGAATGGGATACTGGACTGAGAGGAGTCCATCCATTAATTCTTTATGTATCTGTGGTGACAAGTGCTTGTCATATGACCTAACCTGCTGATGGTCAAGCTGGAGTTTTAGTATAAAATTATTTTAAGAGGTTGTCTTTCTAACACAGAGAAAAATAAATGGAGGAACATATGAAGAAGAAAATGAGCTTCTCTTTTCCTCTTTCTTCTTTTTAGAAAATTTGATTTATAGTCTCCCAAAGCTGCAGTGTAAGGCAGGGTTTTGCCACGACAGTGCATGTGTCAGTTTAAATAAGACATACTGCCTCTGCCTTTGGTCCTCTGCTCTATGAGGGATTTTTGAATTCAAATTGGGCCTTTTAAATGTTCTCAAACTGCAAACATGGCTCTTTTTTCCCTTCACAAGTGAGCAAAAGAAAGTTGACTATCTTATTTATTAAGTATATTTATTTTGAAGAAATTTGCTCAGGCATTTTACGTATTTTTGATTACTTTAGCGACACACAGTCTCACGAAGGAATACAGTTTGCTTGGGGAGGAGATAGACTTATTCCCTACTCTAATTATAGAGGCCTGGGATGTCGATTTCAGTAGTCTGCTATTTGCCTCACTTCTGAGTGAGGATCAGGTATCAGGAAGGAAGATGCCACCAATAGCTCAAAGCCACTGACGTGGGCGTAAGGCGATGGCAGTGAAAATTCAGCCTCACACAGCTGCAGGTTAGACATTTGGAGTGGTTCTGGGACCCAGTGCACCTGAAGTGAACGCTCACTTGGGCAGCCCATCAGAAACTTGCACTGGGAATGTGGCGGGTGACAGCCTTAGAAATTGTGAGCCAGGGCTGCACCGTTTGCTTATCAACGGTCCTGCCCACCCAGAGCTCCGCCCAGCACTCCCCGACTTCCACTTCAAGAACACTTTAGTTTTTTAAACTGGCAAATACCTAGCTCCCTTTAAAAGTTCGATTTGAGTCTTTTTTAAAAAGCTGCGGGAAGATTGGTTTTCCATAAAATTTCTGATATTTAAGGGAACCTTAAAGACCAGGTGTGTTCACAGTGTCACCTGCAGTATTTCGCAGGTTCCATGTAATTGTGGCTTTGCAAGTTTGTTACCGTCTCTGGATTCCTTCAGGCTCCTCCCCACCTTGGTTCGTAGCCCAGCTTGAATTCTGTCTGCTGGGGCGGGGTGGATTCTCAGGGTCCTTGGGAAAGCTGAGATTGTGCACAGTTTCACTTAGAATGGAAGAAACCTTTGCTCCTTCTCATTGTCATTCTGAGAATAGGTTTCATGGCACTGCTAGTGTTTTTGCTGTTTTGAACAATTTTCATTGGAACTTAAAGGGCCCCTGATAGCTCGATTCAGCCTTTGAGACTTGTGTCTTCCATCTGGACCAGAGGTGCTGAGGAGGTCCTTTGAATTCAAGGGCATTTGAGTTATTCCCTTGTCTGAAGATCAGCAAAATTTTCAAAACAATGATCTGTCAGCCCTGCCCATGTTTCGTGTTGATTAAAGTTGTCTGATAATCATAATAATGTTAACCTATTTCCCCCAGGAACTAACCATAAGGAAAAATAACAACCAGAAACCAAGCCCAATTAAACCAAGCAACCTGTGAATAATTTTTTTGTATCAGGAATCGAACTCAGGACCTTGTGCTTACCAGGCAGGCATTGTGCTGCTCAGCTATATCCTGGCTAACCTGTGAACATTTTAAAATGCAGTATTGAGAACAAGACTATATAGCCTTAAAACACAGAAGAATACATGAAAAGAATTCATGTTAAAATGTTCTCAATTCAGAAGGAACTGTATAGATTCTAAAATTCTGCTCTATACAGTCTTTTAACCTGCTGCTGGTTTTTGGTAGACCTGAATGTCATTTTGTTTTCAGGAAAGATCTCATAAAGGCAAGTTTTATTCTAGAACATAACAAGTAAATGTTGTAAGTAAACACTTTGGATCTGGGGTCACATGCATGCCATATTAGTAAGCGCAGACCATCATAAGGACCAACTCTTATGCAGGTGTATGGCAGACACGCGCTTTACCCAGATGTCTTGGTATTCCAGTGCGGGGTTCAGATTAATCACTGATTTTCCTGACCTGAGGGCAGTTATGGGTAATATACTTATGGACAGAGAGTAGAACAGAGTGACCTTAGAATATGAAAGGTCCAGATGAAGGTCTAGTGTTGCTTCATAGAGGGTTTACCTGTGCAAGGCAGCAGGTTTTGTGTTTGGAGTCATTTTATAAATGTTGCTGGCATGTCATGTGAGATGCAGGGCCTTTGTCTTGTTTCATGTGCATGTGGACCTACTGACCAGGACAAAGGTGGCCATTCAGGGAAGAGTGGAGGAGTAGGTGATTTAGTACGAAAATGGAGAAGCCAAAGTGGGGATGTGGTGGCCTCCTCGGGGAGCACTTGGAAGTGTGTGTGCTCCGAGTACCTAAGCAAACAGTGCACAGACCACCTTGAGCTCTGAGAACTATGGGTGTAACTTATTTATTTCTACTGAAAGTGGAGAAAAGATAAGGAGGGCTGTTATCCATGGTGCTTTAATGCTATTTTAACATAAACAGTGCACTTGGACAGTGAGAGAGCTGAGAACCTATGCATGTTTAAAAGGAAAACGTAAAATTATTCTACCTTTTCGATCTCTAAAGGCAGCACAATGAATTCCGAGAATTAGAACAAATAAGAATTCAGCAATGGTTACCTTGGAAAATGAATGTGTCAGGGATTTTCTGTTTACCAAAGATACCAAGGATAGCCGATTAATATCTAATAGTACAATGTGGTCCCATTCATGATGACAGAAAACATGCAAAATACCTAAGGGTTAAGTTAAGAGAATGGGTAGGACCCAACAGGAGAAGACATAAAATTTAGATAAGTGATATTAAAGGAGACAGGAGGAAATGGGTGCCTGGGTTTTGGCAGTTGCAGGTCTTATTTCCATGTAGAGATTATGCCTAACACTTTCACACATGTGAACTCTGTCCCCTTTATTCACACATGGGGTGATTATCTGAGTCTCCCCTTCAACAGAAACAGAGCATTTTCTTCCCATTTCACACTTTCCCTCCTCCTGCCCTTCACCCTCTGCCTCACTGCCCTCTGCGATGGTTTCTATCTAGGTGTCCTACAGGAGTTTCCTGCACTCATGGGGGAGGTTTTGGGAAGGGGTTCAGCCTTGGAGGCTAAACATCTGACTTGATTTTGGGAGGTGGTGTCTGCTTGGAAGATGAAGGTCCCTGGGGGTCTGACCCGGAAGCATGAATGTTTCCCCCTGTCTCCACCCTTCTTTCTTTGCTTCCTGGTCCCAGGATAGCAGCAGCCTCTGTCTTCTCCCTGGGCCCTCCCACCGTGGTCTTTCTGGTTTTCAGTGTGCTAAGCAGAGACTGAAGCTTCCGAAACCGTGAGCCCAAACCAACCTCTTCTCTTTTAATTTGTGAGATTGGGTATTTGTCCCAGCAATGAGGAAAGTGACCAAGAGGCAATGCAAGGTCATTGTTGTGGGACTCTCACGGCAGATCCCCATGGTCAGTATTCTGGCCAAGCCAGGCCTTTCCACCTCTGTGTCTTTATATTCTGTTTCCAAATCTAAATGACGATGACAACAGCAAGCACCTCTTAGGGTGAAAAGTAACTGTGCTAACATGCGAAAATAGCATTGAGTAGCATCTGCTGCGGAGTGAGAACCTGACAAAGGTAGATTATTCTCCTCCAAAGGTTCAGGTCCCTGTTGTTGTTTGATGTTTGGTTGCTATTTAAGACTTGTTTAGGTGTGTGTGTTTACCAGGGTGTCTTTTCCTACCCTCCCTCCCACTTATTGCTGTGGTGCATATTATGAATGAATGTGCATGGTCTTTTGCATATCTGAAAATTTTGCAAGTAGTTCAGTACTAGCTGTGCTGTATTCAAAATCAAAATAGATTCTCCTTCAGAATTTTCAAAACATGACTCCATTGTCTTTGTCTTTCATCCAGTGTGGTGAGTGAGGAAGGGGGTGAGAAGCAGCTTGCTGCTCTTGGTAGAGAGCCCTTTCTTGGCCTCGTTTAGGTAGCTCTTCATGTTTTTCTTGTAGAATTTTACTTCTGTATGTGTAGGTTTTCACGCAGTCCGGTGGTGTATTGTTACCTGAAGTGCATCTTCTCCTGCACATTTAACCTCTCCCACCCTCCCTCCCTGCCCCTCACTCCTTCCTTTTCTGTTTCTTTCCCTTCTTTTTCCTCCTGTTCTCCTTCACCTCCTTTTTCTCTTCTTCCTCCTCCTTTTCCTCCTCTTCCTCTACTTTTCTTCTTCCTCTTCCTTTTCCTTGTTCTCATCCTTCTGCTCTTCTTCCAGTATTTCCTTCCATCTGTTACCTTGATTCTTCTTCTCTGACCTTTTATCCAGTGGGTCCTGGAAGTTACATATGTCTCCTGGTCTGTCTTCCATCTTCCAGCACGTCAGTTTGACATTTATCTGTGCTTAGTCTTCAATTTAACCTGTGGACTTCTATTTTTATTTAATTATCACTCTTATTATATGAGAGTGGGATGTGTTTTTTTCCATTGCCTCTGTTTTCTTTTCCCTATACAATGTGATGCCTTAAGCCTCTAAGGACATTAAATGTACTGTACTTAGAGCTTCATACTTGGTGCATTAACTCTTGTTTCCTCTGATGTCAGCTCTTGGTGTCTTTTTATGTTGATGTTGGTGTTCCCCAGATTCTCCGCATGGACCTACCAGTGGTGCAGTTTTGCTTTCTCTAACATTGGTGTTCATGGACTGAGGATGATTAAGTTGGGTCCATGGCAAGTTCTGGTTCTCAGGTATCTCTGACCTGGCAGCAGCCTTGGGTTCCCACCCTGCTTTCTGGGCCCAAGCACTGACATGGCACCTAGACAATCCATGCTTCTGCTGCTTGAGGTGGATGGAGTGGGCAAGGTGGGCAGCCCTGTTCAGTGGTTCTGAGCGGACCTCTGTAGCTACTGTGCCCTGTGCTGACTGACTGCATAGAGTTGCTTCTGGACTAGGAGCAGCCCTGGAGGCTCCGCCTCTCTTCCTGGCCACCTCTGCAGCTCACCATTCAGGCCTGGCTTCTCAGTGAGACAGCGGATCTCCATGCTGACTTCCAGGGAACCCTCTGGACTTCTGACCAATGCAACACTTTCTTCTTGTCTTCTAGCACTTTTGTGGACTTTATTTCTCCATGTATCTGTCCTTCCTGTCATTTTTAGGACCTCCTGGATGGAAGAAGAGCAGGTCACATGCTCAGATGGCCATTGTGGCGTCTCCCACCCTACGTTTCTGCAGCATGGCAAAGGTGCATGAGGACCCCCTGGTGGCTCCTGCATACAGTTCAGGGCCTCATTTAGATTTGCCTTTCCAGTAAACAGCGGATAATTGTGTTAGTATAAATCAGATTTATGTTTATGCTAAAAGCTTTTTTAATTGCAATTTACAGTGCACCTGGAAAAAAAAAAGCAGTTGTTTATCCAGAATTCAGATTCATTTACAAATCTTGTATTTATTTGTGTTTTCTCTAAATCTGGCAGCCATACCCAGGGACAAGTGTGGAACAGATGCCATGCTGACTGCAGGGGCCCCGGTGTGGTAGAGGGTCGGGACAGAGGAGGAGGCCCCTGCCTCCAGGTGGCTGCAGCGTAGCAGCTCCATGGGACTTGTTGTCCTGAGGTCGGCCACGGGAAGCCTTGTTCAGGGACAGTGGCAGATCTGGGACAGGTCAGGCTCCTTCCTGAGGCTACCTTTCAACTCACCTCTATGTACAGCCCACATCATGGTCAACGGGATGAGTTTCTAACAATGAATCTCCCAATAATCACACTAAATAACATTTCTAATGTGCTGCTGTTAAGCCTACTGAGATACTTCTGGCACTTAGGTTACGATGTAACACAATTCCTCTGTGGCCCCATTAAAGTGTGCTCTTTAATTACACTCCATTTAACTTCATGAACCTCACAAATGCTGGATGGTGATGACGATGGTGACAGCTAGCATGATAGTTGTTTGCTTACAGCCTTGAAGTGCTACTCAATGAGAACCAGGGTTCTGAGGCATAGAGATCGCGTCAGGAATTTTATATCATCCTGACCACGGGCAGCCAGTGAAACAATATTAGCAGCTAATCATTGCTGACATCTTTGTCAAATGTTAGTGAGAACTGGAGACACAGCTCTGGCATTTATTTAACAGAGGAGCAGGGGTGTGTGCTTTGCTTTCATCTTGGGGAAGAAGTTCCCTAAAGGCTGCCTGCGTGCTCCCTGCATGTTTTAGGGCTGGCACTCGGTTCCTTTTCCCTTTGGAAAGTTCTTGGCTGCCATCAATGCATGTCTCCTTTCTTTGCTGTTGCCAGGTGACAGGATTTGATTTGTCACTTTCCAAGGCCCGTGCTTGGAGAATGTGGCCCTATAAATAAAAAATGCCCTCCCAGCAGAGGTCAGATGGGACTTGCTTTACTTCATTTGCTTATGCATGTATTGGCCTCTTTGACTGTATCCGGCAGAAAAAGACAATTGACCCTGATATTATCTGTCTTTAATAGATTTTTAAAAATAACACATTAATCATTGTGTGTATTTATGGAGCTCAGTGCTGTTCGATACACTAATATAATGTCACAATCAAATCAAATTAATTAGCACTTCCACTCCCTGACACAATTGTCGTTTGTGTTTGGAGCCTTTGTACTGTTTTTTAGTTCTTCATAACATGTGAGCTAAGTTGCTGTGAACTGTAGCCCGCCCACAGTGTTGCAGAATACTAGCACTTATTCTTCTTATCTGGCTGCATTTTATCTGTTATGCATTTGACTTCTCCTCTATTCTCCCCAGCCTCTGTTGACCACTATTCTGATTTTTATACATGTATGAACTGTGTTGGTTACTTTTCTCTTGTGGCTGAGACAAAGTACCTGACTCCCAAAATTAGGTAGGTGATGCCCAAATTTAGCTCACAGTTTGTGGAGGTTTCAGTCTATGCTAGGCTGGGTCTAAGGCAGGGTGGTTTGTGGCAGAAGAGCAACAGTTTCTGGCAGTGAAAGACAGCAAAAGCAACAAAAGTCAAAAGGTAGGAGTGTGAGAGAAGACTGTTTCTGTCCCTTATGCTGTATACAGGTTACTTACCAGAGGGTGGTTGCAGCACTCACACCCGTAGTTCCAGCACTGGACATTGAATCAATCACAAACCCTAGACGCGTGTACCAATTGAGGCTTTGAGGGAATACCTAGACATAAACCATACCATGAAATAAACTGTTTTTAGCTCCCACGCATGAGTGGGAAGTTGTCTATGTCTGGCTTGTTTCACTCAACAACTTTTAACAATGTTGCTACAAACAACAAGATTTTAGTCTTTTTGATGATTCAGTAATATTTCTCTGGGTACATGTATGTGACACCTTTTCTGTATCTGTTTACCTGCTCGAGGGCATTATATTTGATTCCTTGTTTTGGCTCTTACAAATACTGTTCCAGTAAACAGAGAGAGGCAGGCATCTCTTCAATATATTGATTCCTTTTTCTTTTGGCATCTACTCAGTAGCAGGACAACTGGATTATATGGTAGTTTCTTTTTTAATTCTTTGCTTAATTTCTTTAGAGCTACTTTTTTTCTTCTGCAGAAGGATTTACCTATTAATTGTTTTAACTGCACATACTTTATGAGTTAAGCTATTTCCATATTTGAGTGTGGTTTGCTTTTGTATGTGTGGTACCTTTTGGTATATAAAAATATGTAAATCATGGGCTTTTCTAGAGTATATCAGATAGCAAAAGGGGTGGCCAGAAAATAAAATGAAACTCAGAATTCTTGTAAGATTTTCACCTAACTTTAATTGGATAGTCATTTACCCCCATGCTTATACATTCTTGTCATGGTGTGCTTATTCTTATTTATTTATTTATTTATTTTTGTGCTGGGTAACGGACTTATGACCTCATGCTTGCTAGGCAGGTGCTTACACCACTGAGCTAAATCCCTGGCCCAGTGTACTTATTTTTGATGCATGTATGCTTTCTGTTAAGGTGATGCCTATATTTTATGCATAAAGCCAGAGCTTGTTCAAGCTTTCATTAGGGTATGGTTTGCTGTGCTTGTGTGCATTTGTCTCCCTCAAGAGCTCTATGATTTAAACATGGCTGGAAACTAGGTCCTGGATAGGTAGGTGTTTTTTAAGGATACATCTAGGAATATTGACCTTAGTGAGAAATTGACAGGTGAGAGAAAAGAGCAGAAGTTGAGAGCAATATTTATGGACAGAGGCTGGAAAGACAAGATGAATTAAGAGATGGAGAGACTCGAAAGAGAGAAAACAAACACAATAAGAGAGAAAAGAAGGTAATAATGAGGGAAAAAGGGAGAGAGGAGAAAGTAGATCCAGAAGGTGAAAAATCAATGACATTAAATGCCATTGTGATGGTTGATCCTAATTTTTAACTTGACCGGTTAGAGAACCACCCAGGAGATTACTCCAAGTGTCTGGGTGGGTCATAGAGGCATGACGGAAGGGACATTCTGGTTCCAGCCACTTCTACTCTGACATTCTTCTCTGCTCTTTGCTTATAACCACCATAAAGTATCAGCTTTGTTCCCCAGGCCCTTCTGCCTTGCTGTTTCTGCCTTGGAGCCAACAAATCATGGACTGAACGCTCTAAAACCATGAGCCAAACCTTTTTTCCTGAAAGTTGCTGGTGCCTGGTATTTTGTTTTAGTAATGGGAAAGCTGACAAATGCAGCCATCAGTAGGCACTATTCATAATAAAAGCACTTCTGAATGTAACTCCATGATGCAGGAATTTCACACAGTATTTAACATAAGAGGGTCACAACAAGAGAAAAAAATGAATAGTCTTTGGGGTTTGGATGTAAGTTACTTTGTGCTCCTCATGATTTTTTTTAGCTCCTAAGAATTTTAAAAAGCTGATGGAGAGAGAGAGAGAGAGAGAGAGAGAGAGAGAGAGAGAGAGAGAGAGAAAGGAATGGAGCTTCACTCAATTTCTTAGAATGAATGATCAGAAAAGCCCACCTGTGTAAGATGAAAGCCTCTTATGCTTAAGCTTCTTCTGAGTGTAACTCCCCTTACCCCACCATCTCTCAGTTTGGCCCTCACCGTTTTCAGGACTTGGAGATGACGTCCCACTGACCAGCACTGGCAGGGATACCTTCTACACTGTGATCTAGACCAAAATAAGTCAACAGATAGGTTGGCATCAGGAAGCCACAGAAGTTTCTGGACTCTGAACTGCAAGAAGGGAAATGGCCTGTTACACCTGATGTGTGCTTTTCACTGCATCCTCTCGGTGTTTGTGTTCAGGACAGGATTGTTCATCACTAACAGTTAATAAACTCTGCATGTCCAAGTGTCTATGATTCTAAATTTTACCTGATATAATTCTTCCCAGTCTGGACCTGGGCTGAGGATAGGAAATGAGAACAGAATGGAGCCGTGTAGACCGTGGTCTGATTTACAGGGCTCTCCTCCTGTCAGTCTGTTCCTGGGAGATGCATGAGTTATGAAGCTCCGGATCTCACAAGCCTGTGGTTCCTGCCTCCACTGGCTCGAGGACCACTCATTCTGCGCATCCTCCAGCTGAAAGGCCGTAAGAGCAGATTTGCGATGTACAATTTTCTCGATTAATTGAAGAACATACGTGGCTTATTCATACTCACGATAGCAGGTTTACCACCTAAAAAAATGAACCTAATTGACTAAATAAATAATGCACGGGTTTCCTTGCCCGCAGCCTTTCCTTTATTGAATTATTAATGCCATGGCCCCTCCAGATCGGCAGCAGCTAATGACTGGTTTGTCTCCGGTGGTGACTATACTCCAATCAGCTGTAAATTGTCCTGATGACTTACTTTGCTAACTTCCAGGGTATGTTACTGGCTCCGTTTTTAGAACAGCCTTGGATTCAAGAGTGTTATAAGCATTAAACTATTTTCAGCATTGTATTTTTTTTTTCGTAAGAGACAAAAACTACATTTGGTTGTTTTCCAGTAGTCGAGACCGAAGTTTCCTCCCCTGAAGAACTTTGGCAAAGTCTAGCAACAGGTTAGCTGTCACAGCTGGTGGCATGTGTGCTCTTGGCATCCAGTGAGTAAGTAGAGATCAGGGACACCAGTTAGTGTCCTTTGATGCACACAGCAGGCCCCACTTTGAGAAGTGCATTGTTCCAGATTTCGGTAATGCTACAATGGAGAGCCCTAGCTTATACAATTTGGAAACAAGGAAAAGAGAAAGAACACGTTTATCACAGGGCTTCTGGGTATGTCATTCATTCGTTATGCAAATGGTACCATGCAAGCTCCCATCATGCACTGTGCTGGTGGTGCACATCATGGTGTGCAGGGGTGTCCGTGTCCTCAGTCCTTTAGGGCATCTTCTCGGCATCCTTTGGTGGAGGTGGCCCCAGTCTCACCGTGGCTGTCCCCATTGCTCCCAGCCTGGCTGCTTCTCCAGCTGACTGGGTTCTATTAATTGCTCTTGGTGGGGACATGCAGCAAAGACAGGCTGAGCATCCCTGATGGGAAATGCTTGCAGTCAGAAGGGTTTTGGATTCTGGAGTTGCATTTTTAATTTGGGATGTCAGTATATGCATTGTGAGATATCTTGGGCGAGGTCCAGTGTTATACATGAAATTTGTATATGCTTCACATGCACCTTAAAAATGTAGCCTGAAAGTACTTTTGGTGTGTGTGGTTTGTGACTGGGACCTGCCTCACGAGGACAGCTGTTTTCCATCTGTGGCATCATACGTGGTGGCATGCAAAATTCTTTGGAGCATTTTAGCTTTTTGGATTAGAAACATGGGCAGCTGTTTTGAAGATAATAAAATATATTATGGTAGCCATTGCTGATATCCTATCGTCTATTGCTTTCACTGCTTTATTTTGATTGGTTTTATTCTGTTCTGTCTGATTTGATCTTACTATGTCCGATGGTATGGGCAGCTACTTTTAAGATAACAAGAGGCATCATGGTAGCTTTTTTTGATTTTCTATTATCTTGTTTTGAAGTCTTGTGTCACTTTCACTGTTTTGTTTTGATTTGCTTTATTCTGTTTTATTTTGTTTGGTTTTATTGTCTTAAAAGAAAAGGAAATAAGCTATTCCAGAAGAGGGATTCTACACTTTACAACAAATGTCTCCAGCCCTATGGAGCTAAAACTGCTTCCATTTTCTTTGATCAAAGGAAAAAAGTGCAGAGTACATGATTTTTTTTTCATCACACAACATTTTTGCAAAGCTCCTGTTGCTATAGATGAGGAGACTGAGGCTCTGGAATAAAAACCATGAGTTTGTTCCACTGTCCCCACTGCATAGTAGCTCTGGGATTTTTGATGATAGTGGGTGTTTTTATTATGTTTTTAAAAAGTTATAGCAAGAAACCATTAAGAAATATATCAACTGAAGCAATGAAAATACATTTAAAAATAATAAGCATTTTTATTCAGAAGCTAAGATAAGGATGGGGTGAGCTGAGCCAGTTTTTCTGGAGCGGCAGAGACTGGATGCTTTGAGCTCGTTCTGGGTTGGTGGGAGTCCTGAGCTCTTGTGCCTCGGGGTGGCTCCTTTCCTAGGAGCCCCCTCATGCCTGGCATAGAAGCCTCCACCTCATTATCTTTTATCAAGAAATACGGAAGAGGGAAGAGTGGGCAAAGCCACTCAGCATTACTCATCCTTAATGAAATGTGCGTGACCAACCGTTTTTCTTCTGTCAGATTGGCAAAGGTTGAAAATTAAACCAAACCAAACAAACAACAACAACAAAAGCAGTTACCAATGTGGCTAACAGTTGATGTGTCTGTAGTAATTCTCTGTCATCTGACTGGTGACTCCTCTGCTAGAAACTTGCCCTGGATGTAAGTTCCCCTCATCACGAAATGTCGACGTTCATTGCTTTTAAAATTTTCAATAGTGGGAAAAAACCCTAAATGTCTGCATGTGTGAATTCGTTTAAATAAAGTAAGGAGTAGTATGACCTCTTGTAAGAATGGACTTAATCTGTTTTCGCAGACCTGACATATCGGAGGTGGACTACGTGAATGTGGCTGGTTACAGGTCCGCATCTTCAGCCAGGTGTCTCTCTTTTGGACTGTAATTACAAGCAAATATGTGTGAGAACAAATACCAAACTATTCCATCAGTTGCCTATGGAAATAGAGTAGAATCTTGGGGGTGGAAAGGAGGTTTTTTTTTTCCACTTTATATGATTTATGCATTTAAAGATGACTGCCATATGTTAGTTTAAAATGGAGAAACTTTTTTTTTTAAAGGAGAAAATGTTTATTTAGCTCACAGTTTGTAGAGATTTCAGTCCATAGTCAGCTGGCTAAAATGGAGAAACTTTTAATTGAAAACCCATTTATTGAGCACCTGTTGTCGGATGCTGTCCTCAGTAGTGATCACACAAACAGGAATCAGACTTTTTTCTGCTGTCCAGTAGCGAACCTTTGCCACTTCTTGACCCCTTTTCTAATATGGGTTCTGAGTTACTTTGTTACTCAGGACAATTAAATTGAATAGATATAATATTATTTGGGAGTGTGCAGGTGGGTTAGCCTTGTGTATTTCTGACCGAATTTAAATATTATGAAATGGAAGATTAATGCTCTTTTAAAAGCTGTGTTTTCATTAAAACTTGCTCCTTGTGTGCTGCTTGGGAACACACCAGTCTTTGAGTGGCTGCTCTCTGCTGACTGTCACGGTGGATGACCAGGGAGGACTGAAGAGGATGAGATCGTGGTTTTTGAAAGTCCAGTTGAGGAAGAAGACATCACACAACTGATACTGAGATATGGGGTGTGGAGATTTCCACCTTTGTCCCCAAAGGCCTGAGAGAGCCTGATGCTTTGAAGTCCACGTGAGGATAGGAAGGGCCGGTGGCACAATCATGGGGTAGGATCCCAGCTCATCAGGTCCCGGGGCAGGAGAAGGCTCACCCTGATAACGAACCAGTGAGCCACGCTGTCCTGGGCAAAGGCGGCAGCATGGGCAGGGCTGGGAGCTGGGAAAGCCAGCCGCGCCTCCGTGTGCAGCGGGGAATCGGCTGCTGCCAGCCTCATGGTGGAACGGGTTCCACTCTGAGGTGATGAGCAGAAGCTGGGGAAGCTTGACACAGCGGTGAACTCTGCAGCACCTTGCACACAGTAGGGACTCCCCCCAGTTTCTCAGTGAATGGGTGCTGTTTCCCAGGGACTCCCAAACTACCTAAACATTTTTAAGACTGTGCCTCTCTGATGCGCCCATTTACCCCTTGGCCTTTTTCAAGCCCGGTTCCTGCTTCTTGGTAGAAGGTTCTCTCCTTCGTTTGATTCGTGTTCCCACAGCCGCTATCCCTGGTGGTGTCCAGCTCCTTTCCCAGAATTCCTTGCTCTGGCAGGTGTCTGGTTGAAGCTGGGCGTCCTGGTGAGCTAACCTCTTGTGTGCAGTGTGTACTCCAGGCCTGGCCAGGTGTGCAGGGTGGCATTTCTTGAAACGCTCTGACCTGGTCTAGATCCTTTTGGCTCAGTGACTCGCCTGAGAGGTGGGATGTTTGTGTCGCACTGTTCTTGCCATTTCCTGAAGCAGTTCTGCAAGTCCTCTTTCAGTGCCACCAAAAATGCACTGAGTGTAAAGAAGTGGCCAAATGAATGATGCTGCCCAGTTCACATACATGTTATGCAGTTTAAAAAAACCTTACAGGGTTTTACTTTATATGCATGGTAATATATCTTATGTAAATCTTATTCAATTAATTCCATATAAACTTATTTACTTAAATTGAACCCAGGGCCTTCACACTGAGCTACACCACCACCCCCTTTTAAAATCTGCGATACAGTACTGCTAAGCCAGTAAGTAAACTGCCCAGTTGAGTTTTCACTTGCAGTCTTCCTGCCTCAGCCTCTCAGATATGCACCGCCTCACCTAGCTAAATTTTGTTTAATGGATATTTTTTCAAAAGTAATTATGAATAAACAAGAAATAAGAAATGTACCAGAATGATTATTCCAATTATGTAGTTGTGTAGGGCTATGAATGACTTAAATAAACCCCTGAGGGTATTAAGACAAATCTGCAAGTGAACAAAAATTATTATGCAGCTTTCTTGGGCTGCATGGCTGTCACTTCAGCCCTCCTGCACCCTGGGGAGCTGCCGTTAGTTCTGCTTGGTGGCCTCCCCAGGCTGAGGGGAGGGCTCTTTTGAGGGTGGGGAGCCGCACAGGAAAGAGGATGACCCAGCTCCAGAGAAGGAACTGTGTTCTTTGGACACAGTAGGAACTT
Source organism: Hydrochoerus hydrochaeris (assembly GCA_004027455.1). Classification (NCBI taxonomy): domain Eukaryota; kingdom Metazoa; phylum Chordata; class Mammalia; order Rodentia; family Hydrochaeridae; genus Hydrochoerus; species Hydrochoerus hydrochaeris. The sequence goes on from PVLA01006579.1 coordinate 27,762, forward strand.
CTTCCTTACTGTATTCTTGCAGCACAAATTGATTTCCACAGGTGCAGGGTGCTGGAGGGGGTGCCCTACAAGAACAAAAATCAAAGCAGAAAAATCTTCCAGAGCACCAGACGATGTCTTTGCTATGCCTCCAAGGGTCAAGAGGCAAATGGAAGAAAAACAAAAGCAAAAATAAAACCAGACACTGTCAAGCTTTTACAGAAAAAGTGAACCAAAGAATTCTCATAGGATCAGTGCCTTCGGGAAATGTATTGCTTGCTGTTTTGTATTTTGAGAGACAAAAACAAGGACTTGGTAATTTTTAATTAAAAAAACCGATAGCCTTGTTCTTAATGGCTTGTAGTGATGCTGCACTGTGAGTAGCATCCAGTCGTTCTACCAGAGTAGCGGGCCGTTACTCTATTTCTCTGCATTCTTCCTTCCAGCAGTGGTGGATATAACGGCCTCGCGCAGCACACTTAATTTTGAGTAAACGAGTTTGCTTGTAACAGTAGCATTCAGCGAGGTATTTGGAGAATCTTGTGAAAGGGAATGCATGCAGGCTGATTGGTTGAGAAGACTGAAGAGCATCAGGTATTTAATGTGGTAAACACTGACTTATAAAACTCAGTTTATAAGGCATATTTTGGATATTTTAAACTCTCTTTCTTATGTATGTCTCTTTAGTCCAGTCTATATGACAGGATCATTTGGCAACCATCTTTTTGAATACCCCAAAGGCCTATCTAGTCCTGATTTGAGGATTCCTGTGCTTTCTTACATTGGCACTGAAGAGTTTCTGGTCTTCTTGGTGGATTGGTGGATTCTGGTTAGTGGGGAGGGGCTTCACCATCATTTCCCTGATCAACTCAGCCAATTGGAAGCTGGGGCTGTGTTACCTTACCTTTGTCTCCTTCTCAGAGCCCCGCATGGACGGAGCAGTGACTTGGATTTTACACATGCTGTTTGCAGAGGGTAGCTGAGTGCTCAGGGCATACACTAGTGCTGGACAGAGTCAGGTTGGAATCTAGTTTTGCCCATTTTCCCTGAGCTGAAGCCCTGGCCACAGCACCACATTGATGGCCAGGTCATTTGTGGTGCAAACTGTGAGCACAATGATTTTGCAGCTCCTGAAATGTCTCTCCTTGTGTCCACCAGGGTCATGCAGCCAGGGGAAATGGCCTGACCTCACAGGGATGGCACTGACTGTCTACAGAAACTAGGCTGCTTCCTCCTGCGTGATTGCCTGCTCTTTGTTGTCATTACCTGCTTTGAAATAGTGATTTTCCTAACATGCTCATCCTAAGTGCTACCATTTCTGAGAGTTGACCATGTGCAGACATTGGGGGACCCCTCCACATGTCTTCTTTAGCTCTCTCTCACCCCTGTTTGCAAAGCAAGACCAGTGGCTGACCCAGGGTTACCCACATGGTAATTTCCAGAGTCAGGATTTTTTCTGGCTCAAAGCCAGCTTTCTTGACAATTGGTGCCTCAGGATTTAAATAAAAATGTTCCAGCTCCTCAAGGTTTTTACAAAGCACTTTCAGGACACACTGCAGCATGAAGCCTGCTTTGGACCTGGCACGGAGGACTTTCCCCCTTTGTAACCTGGAGAGAATAAAAGTCATGAACCAAACGGGCCTCTGGTCTACCCTTCTCTGTATCCTCAGCACTTTGAAGATTCCCACTGATAGCCCAGCAGAGTGGAGCAGACAGCATCCAGTGGATGTCCATACCATGACCTCAAGCAAATTAAGAGTCTCTCTGGCCTCATTTTCCTTGAATGAGAACATGGCAAGACCTGACACACACACTGCTTTTAGTCATTGTTGTGGTAGTTTAAATGTGGGGGAGTTTCCCATTTTGCATGTGTGGGAGACTTGATCCTAGGTAGTACTGTTGGGTGGTACTGGGCTCTGTCAGGAGGTGGGGCATGCTAGGAAGTCCCAAGGACTCTTGGCCATGACCTTGAGGGAATTGCTGGACACCAGCCCCTTCCTGTCTCCCTGTGTCTTGGCTCCTGGTGTGAGCACATTGTTAAGTGACATACTGTTCCAGTGATGTTCCATCCTGCCTGTGGCTCTAAGCAGTGGAGCCACCAGATACCGGGCTGGAACCTCTGGTACACCGGGCCAAAATAAACCTTTTCCCTTCAACATTAATCACCCCAGATGCTTTGTTACAGTATTAGGAAGCTGACTAACATGGTTGCTTAATGAATGTTTGTGAATTTTTTGCAAAAGCAAATGTTAGCTTTTTCTCTCTGGCCACCCTCCCTACCTGCCCTCAGTAAACATTACACGTAACTAAAATCTATACTTCTCTTAAATGCTACTTTTTTTGCCAAATGCCCAAAGGACACCCTATTGCTAGTCTTAACCCTCACCCATCTAGAAATTTTAGAGGGGGAGGTCAGAAAAATTAGGTTCTTAAAACAGGTGAAAATAGGAGTTGATCGAAAATTCCAGAGAACAGCGTGGCAGTATGCAGAAGAGCTTTAAATATGTATGACTCCAGTAACTTAGTGATTCATCTTCTAAAATCTGTCTAAGGAAATAATCAAAAAGATTTATGAAGTAAGATGTTTGTCTTGTGTTGCGATGAAGTAATTGGAAACCACAAAAACTTCCCATAGAGATTGACTATCCACCTTTTGATGGATTTTTATGTAGTCATTTAAACAAACTTTTTAAATAATATTCAAGGATTTAGGTAAAAATAAGAGAATCTCAAATTTCATGTGATAAAAACACATCTCTATTCATAACAACGTAAAGGTAGGACATACTCTCAAATGTAACCTGAAATCATTTATGAGCCCCCACAAAGGTATTCTTTGCTACTGTTTGCTTTTAATTTTATTTTTGTATAAGTCAAAATTTCTTACAGCAAATAAATGTTCAAAAATATTATGATTTAGTTAAAGGAAGATGCCAAAAAACATTAGTAACAGCAGTAATAATAACAATAATAAACCACTTAGGAATGTTGATGCCTGTGCCTTATCTTTTATGTGGTCCTGAGAAGCCATCAGATGTAGAAGCCATCAGCAGGGGATGCCAGGGGAGGCTCCTGCATCTCTGCCTACAATTTTCCTCAATCCTGCATCCTCCCATCTAGTAATGGGGTGTCCATGCCCATGTGTCTCACTCAGTGAAATTAACCATCATTTACTGTTATTAAAGCTCCAGCAAAAACTACCATCTGCCTCCCTCACAGATTCCACTCTGAATCATGTGTGACCCATTGCCTGACCCCTGTCCCGTGACTCTGGCTGCAGCTTGTGTGGTGTCAGTGGGGCAGGGCCGGGGTGGGCGCTGAGACTACCGTCACTCCAGTCTTCCTGCAGCCCAGAGCGTGGGCATGGATTCTTGCTGCTCTCTGCTCACCTCGACACGGGGCTCTTCATACCTGTTTACCTACCTAGCTCACTAGGGTTGAGTTGCAAAGGTTAGTTAGGCTTTGCTCACCTAGGCACTTTGAAGTTTTTAGTACCTTGAATGGTGTTATTACCAATAAACCTGTAATACTTGCATCTGCAGTGTTACCTTATTTGTAGCATTTAGTAATTCCTCTCCAGGGACCTGCCTCCTGAAGGCGGGATGCCAGACCCACACGGGGCCGGGCGGGCTGAGGCCTGCTCGTGCCCTCCGCCCACCGTGGCTCCCACATCCAGGTACAGGTTGGCTGCTGCCTGCCTCAGCTTGACTCTGGCTGGCTCGCAGGCCCCTGGGGCTTATTTACCAGATTCTTTGGTGGTGCAGAGCCACCCAGGCTTGCTGCCTTTAATCTGGACCAGGAAACAGACACTTCTCTAGGTTTGACTCTTTGGAATCGCTCACTGAAGAACTTTGGAATCGCCATGCCGAAGCTGGAGCCGTGTGGCCATCATGGGGGTGGAAAGCACCTGGTGTCACAGCCCATGGAGAAATAAATGCTCCCTGGCCTCAGCAAACTTCACGCAACCCCTGTGGCTGTTCTTGGCATCTGGAGCCTATAGTTCCTGAGATAAGAAGGGTTGAAACTATTTCCTGGGGCAAGGAAATTGGACAATCATGTATGAAGATGTTTTTGCCTCTTGCCTTTAGGTAGGTGCTCACTTGGTGATGAAAGTCGTCCCTGCGTCACTGTTATTACTGAATCTCTTCCCCTTCCCCTCACATCTGTCCACTCCGGTGACAAACCCAAGCCACACAGCTCTGAAAGTCCTGTCTCTGCAGTAACTCTGAAGAGTGTTTAAGAAGCGCGCCTGGGAGTAGATGCCAAGTGCTTAGTGTGAGTGGGAAGAGGAAGAGTGAGAGCCATCAGCCCAGTGCGCAGGTGAAACCAATCCTCTGTCATTAGCTCTGAAACATTTACAATAAACAGAGCAAATAATAGCTGCGTAATAATGCAAGAGCAGATTGTATTTATTTAATGACTGTGGTAATTGAATCTTTGTGTCTTTGTCTATAAATACATTTGTCTAGTTTCCTGAGCTAGAAACCTCAGAATAATTTGAATTTTGCTCTTTAAGTATTTTTCCTGGTAGTCAGCGGCCATGCTTCCCCAGCCCTTCTCCTCTTCAGCCTGGTTCCATTCTCTCGCTGGCCTGCTGGCTTCTGTCACTCTTACTGGTCTGGTTGTGTCCCCCAGTGGTGTCCACACTGGTGTCCAGTGACTGTTTACCTCCCCCGGGATCCTGGCACCTCAGCGGCTGGACCTTGACCCTTGACATAAAGGAACAGACTTCTCCTCCATGCTCCCCAGTGGTGTCCAGGGGAAATTGCAGTAAGCAGATCGGAGATGCGAAGGGTTCCTCAAGGCTACTGCAATGGGGGAATCAAAGCAAGCTTCATGGAATCAGAAAGCCCCAGGATCTGTGGACCCTGGGATGGGCTAGTGCAGAAGTTCTGAAAGGTGACACATGGGGATGGTCTGTGTGATTAGACCATCTATGTTTTTTTTTTTTTTTTGTCTGTTTCACTTCGTTTTTTGTTAATTGGTGCTCATCAAAATTAGGCTCCTGCCTTCTCACAGAGACTGGGCAATGACAGCTCCCCTGATGATTACATTTAGGGGTCCCTCAGTTCCTTGGGGAAGACAGAACAAGGCTGCAGAGCTGGTAGGGAGCTGGGACAAGATTGTTAATTCAATGGGCCAGAGGAAGGACCCTCTCTAGACATAGTGAGGCTAAGAGGAATGTCCTTGGCCGTAGTCTACCTGGCAGCTCTGACTCGAAGCTCTCCAGTCTGCTGGGCACCCTGTGTGTGAGCCCCTGAGCTTCTCACTGAAATTCCGCTCCTGTGCTGCTCTCAGTTCAAGGGTGGTGCCCACCCAGACGTCACCTTGTCGTGCCAGGCAGTGACAATTGTTTTGCCCCAGGACCTGGAGCACTGTAAAGGAATGACAAGCTTTCATGGTGGTCACCCCAATGGGCTGTGCTCGAGCGTGCTGTTGGTGCTGTGGTGCATCAGTGGTACTTAAAACTCTCTCTGCCCAGCTGACTGTCACTGAGTTTATCAGCTGTGTCTCAGAACATCACTGGTGCTTAAAACACTTTTCAGAAACTTTTCTGGATGTTTCTCCCAACTGTTTCAAGATTCATTCATAGTGATTTTTTAAATGACTGGAAAAGGGGCTCAAAGCAAACAGTAGAACATTATAAATGGTCAGTCCCCTAACAGCAGTGCCTCTTTTTTTTGCAGAAATTTTCTAAGCATGTAGAAACCTGTACATAAATTTGTGCCTTCTTTACAAAGGGTGGGAAATTAGACATAATTCTTGATTGGGCTTTTTTTATGTTTCTCTTCCACATAGTGGAAGTAATAATTTTATGGTAGTAAAGAATATTTATTGCAGTAAATAGGTTTGTGTTGTATTTTCGATAGTTATATTCATACAAAAGTTTGCTTTGTATGAGTGAAGCCCAGTGCCTCATAAAAAGGCTGCAGTTTTGCTTCCGAGGGGACATTTGGTGTTGTGTAATGATGTTTTTGTTGTCAGAATTCAAGACAAAGAGGGGCGGAGGCCGGGGACTTTGCCCGACATGCACTAGTAATGCACGGCACAGACAGCAGAATTATCTGTGACACGTCACTGGGGCTGTGTCGAGGTGGAGAAAAGTTGTGGTGGCCTCAGTGTCTTTCAAAGGCTCCTGTAGATTTCGCCGTTAGGGTGCAGCTTATCAACCCGGACCAGCTCCATAGATCCCGTCCTCCCACACCCCCAAATACAGGCAGCAGAAAGTGCTCTGGGACTGCAGAGTCCCCCTTTTGGTCCACAGCCAGGTCTGAGTACTTGCCTGTCTAGGTTGGCTGCCATGTCTGCAGCTGTGGGTGGGTGAACGTTGGTGGTCTCAGCACCTGCCACCAGAACATCCAGCATGCCTTGTGTTCCCCTCGATTGGTGTCCTTGGAAGAGTGGGCAGCCTGGGCCCAGTGGATGATGCCATGGCGGCCATGTGCTTTGAACTCCTGAGGGATTTTTGTTGTTGGCGGTGCTATTTTGTTTTGTGTGGTTTACATCCTTGCTGCTTTAGTTCTGTACAAACTTCACTATGTTTACTTCAGGCCCAGGCTAGAAGATCCTTTCTTCAAACATGGATTGCACTTAGCTTTAAGAAAAACAAAAGCTAAGATGATGGGAAATGAATTCTTCATTGTTAATTGTTGCTTGGCCTCCTCCCTGGGACACCTTTAGCGTTGCAGTGCTGTGCCATCCGTGCAGATGGGGTTTATTATCCAGAGAAGCCTCTTTCAATGCGGTTTATTACAAAAATCCCTCTCCCTCTCTGAAGTTGTTTCAGTGGATTTTTATTTATATTATGGCTGGATTAGCATCCTGACTTCACACTGGAGTCTCCCTTCTGTTTTATTTGATTATGCCTTTCTGAAGTAAAACTTTATTGTTCAAAATAAATGAGGAGGGTTTCTCCATGGTATGGGCCAGGATGAGCGCTGAGATGTGAGGTTCATCCCACATTTCTTCTTTGCCTTGCATTGTGGTGAAGCCTCATGCAGCATTCTGTCCATGCTTGGGGGATTCAGGTGCTTGTAGAGAAGGAGTGAGGAGAGCGTGCTGGTTGAATGAGGTCTATTCAGTCTAGTCCTTCAGGCCCAGAGGTTAGGTAGTCATGCAGCCTTGATTAGGAAGGAATTACACAGAACAATTCCAAAGCCATTGGTGCTTGTTTTGTTGTTGGATGTCATATTCGCACTGTCACTTCCTATTTTCCTGTTTTGAAAGGGTGATTTAGAGATTACAGGACAGAGTAGCAGGCCCTTCTTAGGAACACACCATGGTTTGCCAAGCATTTGGGACACGTGTGTATGTATATGAGAACACACCAAATTATTTAGGCTACATCCTTAATTGCTTGTGTTTTGCATAGTGGGCTTTGAAGGATTTTACCAATACTTTCTCCCATGCATAGTGGAATAGTTAAGCATCTTGAACAGCTAATCTTTCTACAGATGCATCCTTTAGCGAGGAGAGGTGTCCAGGGTCCTGAAGTGTTACTGTGGGGGTGACTCATAGCCCCATATTTCATTCTGCTGAGAAAACCAGGTGACGGTGACACTTTACTGTTCTCTAGGACTCTCTGCAATCAGATCCATTATTATTTAGCTGCCAAAAATTGATGCATCAGCTTCTAATTACCTTTCTCTTACTTCTTAACTGCTTCGGCTGTGATGTTTCAAGTTGGTGTCAGTTAAGCCAGGATTTGGACATTCATTTGCATTGTCCCAGTAGATGGCCTAAGTGTCTCCTATGCCCAGGTCACTGGAGGATTTGTGAGTGTTCTCTGTAGGATCTTCGAGGAGAGCAAAACCAAGTCTGATATAATATCAGTGATTCCTGGGCATCAGCCTTCCCATCTTTTATCCTTTGCCAAAATAGTTTCCTACCTTAAGAGTCTGAGACTGGGATAGCAAAATGCCATAAAACAGATGGGTAGCTTATAAATGTGAGAGATTTGTTTCCCAAAGTTCTGGACTCTGCGACATCCAACATTGAGATTCCAGTGTCCAGCGAGGGCCCACTCTGCTTCAGAGATGGAACCTTCTCCCTGTTTCTCGCATGACAGGGTGGACAAGTTCCCTTGAGCCATTTTATGAGGACATTAATTACATTGGTGAGATCTTTACCTTAGACCAGATCCACTCCCAAAGGCCCGCCTTCTCAGTACTGTTTATTGTGCTGGGAAATGGAGATTGATACCTGAGTAGTGGGCAGACACCAGCATTCAGATCGTAAGACCTAGGTCGTCTTCATGCAGAGGTTCCCCCACCTCCAGCCCTGCTATGCTGGGAAAGTTCTGTGCTGAATGCATGTGGACAGAAGCCCACTGTGAAGGAATTTAGCATTTCCCTGCACAGTGAGGGTTACATTGAGACTGAAATAAGTTTTTTGTCATCTTTGGGGTTAAATCTGATGAGAAGTCATACTGTACTTGCTAAGCCAGGCTTAGGGAAATTGAAGGAAATCGTGGGAAAGTGCGACACCTTGTTCTTTACAACTGGCAAAGAAGATAATAGATTCACTAAATTTAAGTCTAAAGTTAAAAATAAGTGCAAATTTTGAAACAGACTGACAAAGATTACCATAGTTTTTCTGTATAAGAACACATAGCTATTTTATAGTATGCATTTCATTTGATTGTATTTATACACTCATTAATATGAGGAAAATGCATTTTATAAGATAATTCCTAGTACCTTGGAGCTTGAAAAATATAAACTTGGAACATTTAGCTGTTTCAAATTGCTGCACATCTGAAAAGGAGGAAACACCAGGTCCAGCCTGCCAGTCCTCATACTTTGTAAGATAATCAGTGTGAATTCACTTAAGCCATTAAGGAAGGAGGAGGAAATCATTTTTCTCTTTTTTTCCCCCCAAAAAGAAGATGTGATCAAAACCACTTTGCTTCGAAAAAATAGCAATGTGTTCCTCCTTAGACATTTGACTTACTATATTTTATTAAATGATTGCTTGGAGTCTTTAGCAGATACATTGAAATGATGCAAACATACCAGGCAGGTTAAAATTAAGTAATAAACCCACTTTTATTCCTTAAAATATATAAATGACACATAATAATTGAACATATTTTTGGGGTAGAATTCATACATGCATACTGTATATCATGATGACATTTATTTTTCCAGTGTGTTGAGAATACCCCCAACTTTTTTTTACTAGTTCCATAAACATGCTTTAAAAAATATTTTCCTAGCTACATGTTTCATGTGTTAAGGCCACAGTATATTTAAGCTGTTCTGAAATAAATTGCTGCCTCTTTGCTTAAATATATGGTATTTTGTTTCATTAAAACTTTTTTTCTCTGTGTGAAAATTTGAACTTCACCCTGTTGATAATATTAAGGTGTGTTTTTATGAATTCATGGATAGTTTTGCTAACTTCCATGATAATAACATTACATACTTTAGCAATACCTCGCCCATAGCTGACAGTTAGATTTTTAATTTATACTGTGATTAAACTAAAGCTCAAATTCTCCTGTTTAATTGGCAGGTTACATGAACTCTCAGCATTTTGAAAATAAACTAATAAAAGCTGGCAGGGTGCTGTATCAGTGTTACAGGTCAGTTTGAACTCCATAGTTAGTAACCAGTGATCAACTGTTGATGTTTTGATTTTCTTATTATATTTCTTTTATTTGAGTAAGGTTTTGCTATTTTTAGAATCACCAGAGAGTCGGGAATGGCTATCTGCAGTGTTTGATTTTGCATTATAACTAAAAATAATCTTTCAGAAAACAGGCACTTAAGGTATAGGCTATAATTTATGAAAGGACCATTCAGATGAATGAAATACAGACTTCCTTTAAGTGAAATTACTTCAGTCTGTGCTTAAAGCTTGGGCTTTAATGATGTGTTCTAATTACCTATGGCTACCTACATTGTTAGAAGTTTAGTGGCTTAAGTGGATTCACACTGATCGTCTTGCCAGGTATGAGGTCTGGCAGGCTGGATCTGGTGTCACAGGGTTTTCTGCCAGGAAGCCCCCAAGGGCCATTGTTGGAGGTTGTGGTCCCCTCTGAATGCCAGGCAGGCAAAGCACCTGCCTGAGGGTTCGCTTTGGGCTGGAGGTAGATGCTTCGTGTGGCCCCGCAGCAGTGTGCAGCTGTCTTTGTGGCTGGCTGTGCTGTCTCTCCACACTCCACCTGTGTCCAGATGCTGGCCAGGTGTGGATGAGAGCCTCGCTTTCACATGTCGCTGGCATGTTTACCTGATGCATCCACCTGCAGAGGCAGGAGACGGACTCGGAAAGAGCTTGACTGGCTCGTGCTCATCTTGGTGTTAGGCGTATTCTTTCTACAATATCCTGATCCTCAAGAAAGATCCCAGGACTGAGCAGACCGCTGAAAGGTTGCAGACTTGAGAATTTTCCATGCAGCTGCTCTCACTAGGGGAGAAATGGGCCTCTCTGTCATCAGCTCTTTGTGACGCATAACTGCTCTGCTCCATCTCAGATAAAAGAAGTGCTGATTTTTAGAGAGTAACTTTTCTTTCCTTTTGTAATTCACTTCAAAATCTTATTCTGTGACCCTTTAAAACACATGACCCAAAAAGCATCAAATGGATGTTTTAAAATTTTTTTCTTGAAAAGTTTCTAGGAGAAAAGAAAATGTCCCTGATAGGAACAGACTGAATTTTAGCAATTGCAAAATGTAGAAGAAATGAGACTCCCAGACAACTGGAGTTTCGAGACCCGAAGTAGACACTGAAGAGATTAATGTAGCTGCTGCAGTTTGGATCTTGAGTATTCTTGAAAGGTCCAGGTATTAAAGGCTGGATAGCCCGAGGCGCTATTGACAGGTGGTAGAACCTTCAGGAGCTGGGGCGAAGGAGGTGGAAGTTAGGTTATTTGGGTGTAACAGGGAAGGGGATGTTGAGATCCTGGCCCCTTCTTGTCTCTCTCTTTGCTTTGTGGACTCTCTGTAACATACAGCTTTTCTCTACCACCCACTCCTATCATGACGGGCTGCTTTACCACAGGCCTAAAGCAATAGTATCTGCTAGCTATGGACTGAAAATCCTGAAACCGTGAGCCAAAATAAACTCATCCACCTTGTAAACTGATGGTCACAGGCATTTTGTTACAGTAACGGAAAGCTGAGGAATGCACTACCATATTTTAGCTTTTATATTGAGCTTGGTGAGGTAGGTCTAGACCTGGGCTATCAGGATAGATTCACATGCTGGACCTTCAGCTCTCAGTGTGGGAGACAGTTTGGCTTGTGAACACAGTCATAGTATTGAAGGTATATCGAGCACTAATTATAAACCAAGAATTTGACTTTCTTACTTTTGAAACTTTAATATTTGCCTACAACCTGGTCGAAGTTATGGCTTTCCTATAGTAAAGGAAACTCAAAAATGTTAACAAAACAAAGCGAAACACCCACATAACCCAGGCACTGTGTGGCACTTTGAGTTTGGGTCACGGCACTTTCATACTTTTCTGGGAAACCTCTGAGAAAGTTTCCTACCTAAGGGGAGCTGTTGTAGCTGGACTCCCAGCCATTATGGAGGGAGGCTAGGTTCCTTTTATTGTGAGTATCCTGGGATATTCTGGGCCCCAGCTTGCACATTTAGGGATTGTATTTAAAAGCAGCAGGATGTTAGCATAAATAAGGAGACCAGTTATCTGCCAGAAGCTCTGAAATAGGCACATGTATGTGCTAATTCGCCAGGGTGGACTCAGAACTTTCAGGGGCTAATGGCATTAAAACTCCAGGAGCTTTCAGTAGCTTGGGGGCTTTGAGGATGGAAGCATCACGGGGAGATGAAAGGGAGTTTGGTTCCTTTGTAGAACAGTCTGAGCAGGGCAGGGTCTGTTTGATGCTATTCTCCTTAGGTAAGGCAGCCCCTCTGTTGGCATTTAAGCACTCCTTTGAATGACAATTTCTAGTAGTTTTTAAAATGATGTCTGATGAGATCCAGCACTTCTTGAAGTTTTCCCAGTGTTGGGTCTTCTCACCTCCTTGCCTTGAATTACAGTGTTTATTTTTCAAAGCTTTTGTGGTTTGAGCCTTCTGCCTTTGTTATTGCAGCTGACGGTCTGACTTAGACATCTCTCTTCTCCTCCAGCCCTTTGTGGTTTGGGGTCCAAAACTCAGCTGAGGGCTGGTGTCTGGCAGATGCCTCTGCTTTGGGTTAGGCTTGCAGTCACTGGTGGTCAGTGGCCTGCTCACATGACGTGCCCATGCCTCTTTCTTCTTGTCTGAATTTTATTTTTCTTGTTTGATTTTTTTCTGCTTTCTATCATTCTTTCCTCTTCCTTAGCCAAATCCTGATTCTCACCTCTACCCAGGGCCTGCAGCTTGTGTGTCCCATGAGATTACTAGCAACCAGTAAGAGAACTGTCCACAGAAGGCAGAGTGTGGCCCTGTCACATGGTCCCTCCCTGCAGGGCCAGGGACACAGCAGTTCTGTGTTGAGCTGTGTAGCAGGGAGCTCCAGCCTGTTGCAGTGTGAAGCTGGTGAGTGGAAATTCTGCAGGGGACCAGAAAGAGAATTAAAATTTCTGCTGCCCTCTAAGCCTGAAAGTGCTGTCCTCTGAAGCAGAGTTCCCCCCACAGTCCTTGGCCATGGCCTCCTGGGAGGGCTTTTCCTGTGCTTTCTCTCCACACTCCCTCCTCCTACCCTATGCTCTGGATGCCCTGGGAGAACCACGTCTCTTCCTGAGCCACTCTTGCATTCTGGAAGGGAGAGTTATTTCTTAAGTTTTAGACAGATTAGCAACCTTTTTTCTTTCTTGTCAGTTCAACATTTTTTTTGGGGGAGCTGAAGCCTTGCTTTCACATTGCTGCTGGGTCTGCCGAAAGCTCTCTGGGACCTTAGATACACACACAACCTTATCTAGGTGTCCAGTATTTCTAGTGATCAAGGAATCACTAGAGCCAGGTTTGTCCGAAAAGCTGATTGGAATGTTCATTACAAAGTTCACCACTTCTTAATATGGGATCACTTGATCCTAGCTGGACATGCTTTGCTCCTCAGCTCTGTCCTTAGGGGCATGCTGCTGCGTCCCAGCCTCGGCTCTTTCCTTAGAAACTGGAAGCACTGAGACAGTTAATGGGAACCTCCAGAGAAGGGGCTTAGTGTGCTGTAATCGCAGCTCTGTCTGATGCTGGTGGAGTAAACATCATGGTACAGATGTCTCTCCATACACAGTGAAGTGCCCTTAGTACTCTTGCATGTTTGACACATTCTGATTTTCTCTATGAATGCGTCCATAGAGACTAGGAAGTTACTAGGAAGTGACTGCCCTACAAACCACTGTTCCTGAAATTTGAGCATCGTCTGTGCATCCTTTGTTAGTGTGTTTTCTTTATCTGAGGACACTTTTTTCACATTAAGATGCAGAAGTGGAGGTGGAGAAAGGTACTTTTTGTCATGTGAAGGGTGGAGAATGGTTTGAAAGGAAATTGGTTCCACCCTATAGTAGAGGTTGTCATTCCTAGGATAGTAGAGGGGAGATTCAGCTGGGAGAGAAGAGTTGAAGGTGATCAGGAAGCAGTATAGAGAGGGCTTTGGATTTTTCTTTTTCCTGAGACATTTATGGGTGGTTTTGCTGTTTTGTTTTTCTGCTTAATATTAAATATCTCGGAGTACTAAAGTGACTCAGTGGAGTACCAAAAGTGATTCAGTTAACATCCCTAGGCTGGAGAAAGTGGTTCTCAGTGTCCTGGACCTGTCACCATTTATGCGTTGTGTGTTCAGAGGACCTTTTCTGATAGAAGCATAACAGATGGAGAAACGGCGCAGCGGCTCCAGCGCCGTGTGACCTGCTGTGATATGCAGAGGTTCTGGCTAATGGCCTTGATCATCAGGAATATATTATCACCGGCATAATGAAACACAATCAGCTCTGTGGATTGCAATCATGAAAAATCCAGGGAGCCAGGAGGTCTGTCTGAAGTGAAGGTGGGGCCTGTTTTACCTGATGTAATTAGAGCAGCAAGGACCCTGTAACCCAGTGCCAGAGCCTCCACTGTGGCAGACCTTGGCTACCAGCCTGTTGTCCCTGATGCCTTCCATGCGTCCCTACCTCTGTTTTGGAGGTGTCTGATTTTCACTCCAGGGTGACTTCAGGAAGGTCGCTGCCTGCTGTGGCTGGTGCCAGGCTGGTAGGCACTGTGGGGCTTCCCTGGCTCACAGCATGATGAGTCACAGGGCCCTTGGCAGTAAGAGGTCATGCTTGGCTCTCAGGGACGAGTAGGTAGTGGTGCCCTTTGAGTTTCTGCTGTGTGACCCATACTCTCCCACTGTGGAGCTGCCTTAGCCTTTGATGTCATCTGCACGGTCCCGCCGCCCGTCTCTGTCACCAGTGATGCTTTGTGCTAACTGGGGACAGTCCAGGCTGTTTATCCATTTGCTCATGTTTTTCAGCATGTTCAGTCCATTCCTATTATTTGTGCATTTGCACACTGAAGTACCTGCAAATAGTGAGCTGTGGTCACAGATGAAATATGACATTAGGTTGGTTGTAACATTTTTGTCAATTGATCAATTACTAGCCTTATCTAATGGGCACTCTTGTTAAAGGCACCTGGTTATGCATGTAGTGCGATTGAGAAGTATGATGAATGTTCCAGCCAAAACATTTTATTACAGTGAAAGCCACATTGCCAACCCTCCTCAAACCTCCCTCAAAATCTCCCCTTGTTTTGAACACAGTTATACCATCATTCGGGCCTCTTTCTGCGGCAGTTCTGGAAGTCCTCCTTCATGTGTGTCTAGGTGTGCTGTCTTGCCTGCCTTGGTGTAATGAAGTGATTCAGATATTTATCTTTCATGGTCTTTTTGACTCAGGGGAAGAGCCAGAGTTTCATGGTACCAAATCCAGTGAATAAGGTGGAGGAGGATAGACCCTCACATTTTACAAGCCTGACTGCTGTGGATGGCACTCAGCAGCAGATTCACTGTGTTTTGATCACATCTCATAAAGACACATAAAAAATAACTACCACGACTCCTTTAGAAAGTGTCAATAGTAGTTAGGTAGCTGTGTCCAAAGTGAATGGCAGTATTCTGAGGGGAAATTAATGTGCATGTTTCTTTTAGTGTAATAAATTTATAAAAGTAGCACTCGACTTTGAAATGCAAATAAATTTTTTGCGAGGGCGTGAATTTGTACATGTGGAATCTGTGGACAAGAAGAAACAGCTGTGTTTTCCTTTATGGCTCTTAAGCACTAGTTTCCGGAGCAAATACACTTGGGGAGCAAAGCTCTTGCTATTGTGACTTCTCTGTCCTCGCTTTCCTTACAGGTCGGTCATTGCTGGTGGACCTGGGGCCCGTCCTGAGCCCTAAGGTGACTAACCAAGGAACACTGACAGGCTGATGGAAAGGGAGTGGAAGGAACAGTGTCTGAGTCCTCTCATGACTCTGTCTGTGTCAGGAGGCTGCTAGGGTTAGAGTCGCTGTGTAGGCTTAGAGTACCCAGCAGGATGTTCTGTCTGTTCAGCCTCCGTGGTGACTGCAGCGTCCCCGCTGGAAGACATCGAGGGTTGGCACAGTCAGTTTCCAGCCTGTGCATGCTGAGGACTTCCCCTCTCCCGGTGAGGAGTGACACCCTTTGGAAATGTCACAGGACCTTCCTTGCCTGCTCCTCTCTGCTGTCATTGAACTTGGCCTTCAGCACAGTCCCATTGGGGAACAGTGGCTTCCACGGCAGCTTTGATAATAAAAAGGCAGAGCGAAGCCACCAGGGTCCCTCTTATGCTACTTTTTTTTTTCTTTAAATGCTGTGTAATGAGAGTGTGGCCAAAGGCTAAAAGGAAGTCGATGTGTCACTGAAGGGTGCCTTATTTGCAGGCATCTGCCAAGGCTTTTCCAGACCCTGGGGCTTCCTTCCACAGCCCGTTCAGCCCCTGTGTCGTGAGGGAGGAGTCAGGGGCCAGGCTGGGGACTCTGGGATGAGGTGGCTTTGCTTATTGCCGGCCTTGGATTTGGCGGTGGCTTCTCCCCAGGCTGGTGACCTGTGTTGACAGCATGGGCAGCTGTGGAATCCCACCTTGGGAAGCAGCAGCTACTCCTGAACAACCATGTGTCAGCAAATTGGAGTGAGGGAAAGGGGTCCCCATCTGGTGATTTCAGCCAGAATGAAGATGTCTTCCGAGCAGTGTAGAGTCAAGGACCTGGGGCGAATGAAACTCTGGTCCTTGTGACTTCTCCATCTTTGCTTTCTTTTGAGGTTTGTCATAGCTTGTGGAAACAGAGGCCTCATCTGAGCCAGATGGGTGACAAATGGAAGACTGTTGATCACTTATTGCAGAAGAGTGGAGGGAGAGTCTGTCTTCATGGGTTGTGGTGTGATGCTGAACAGCTGATGTGTGGGGCTAAGCCACTCTGTTACTTGGATTTCCTTTGTGACTCTTCTTTCCTCCCCTTGTGCTGGATGGATCCAAAAGGGCCCTTGGCTTTAACTCTCTTAACACTTTGCTAGATGGCTGTGCCTTGGCCACTGTGAAGGGTTGTCCACCACTCTTGGCCAACCAAGGAGAGCCAGGAGGGATGTTGCCGTCACTCCAGGTTCACAGTGGAGGGGACTTAGGAACCTGGGCCAGGTCTGACTGTCCGCACTCAGAAGGGTGCTGTGCAGTTTGCATCACTTGACTGCTCCTTAAAGACCACTTTAGAGGAGAGCGGCGGCGGAAGGTTAACTGGAAGGGGTGGGGAGCATTTTCTCTGCATGGAGCACTGGGGAAAGATCCCAGATCACTGCGTCAGGTTGTGCTCTGGTGGTTTACCTCAGGAGTCTTGAAGATGACAGCTGTCACCAAAAACTCATGCCAATGTTGTGATTTACAGCTCCTTGTCATATCTGAAAATGGGGGCACAACTTTGTTGATTCTCTGTCAGTGCTGAATAGCATGTCCTTTCTTCTCAGGGCAATCCAAAGCTCCAGAAAAAGGCAACAGCCAACGTTTTGTTCAAATGTAATAATGGGGCTTATCCTCTCCTCCCACAGTTCTCTCTCCCTCAGTCCCCTTTCCTCCCCTTCCCAGCTTTCGATTATTACCAGGGTTTGGTTTATTGTTTAATTTCCTAGTCTCTGTGACTGCTACATCCTGAGGACCAGTCTGTGGTAAGATGGTTTCTCTGGTGGGAGGTGTCTGGCGAGACAGACAGATTTCACACCAGCTCTCTGCTGGGTTGCTATATGTTTGTTAGTCCCAGAGTGGAGATGGTTGAGAAGTGCACTGTGGCAGGAGCATCGTAGTTTAGCACTTGCTAGCTTTATATGCTTTGAAAAAAATCCCAGAGCAAGGACCGGATCTTTGAACTTCCGTAGTTTGACTTTATTTCAATGTCATTGTTTCATCCTCTGCACCAGAGGTGTGAGCATTTCTTCCCAGCTCTGGATTCCAGGATTGGGTGTGGTCCTCCTGCAGAGTCTCCTGTGGAACTAGGAAGCAGTTGAGGAGGACTGCGAGTGTGAACTGACCCATAGAGTACAGTGAAGCCAATAGTAGGATCTACACTTGGAGTGAAGAACAGAACCGTACCACAGACGTGCTTTTTGATGTTGACTTGACTATGACACTTGTAAGTTTTTTTTTTTTTTTAATTTGGACAGTCATATCCAGATTTTTCTATTTTATTTTATTTTATTTTATTTTATTTTATTTTATTTTATTTTAACAGGATGAGAAGAGTACATGAGAGGGAGATACAGGACATCCTAAAGATCGGAGGTGCCCAAGGAATGGAAGCATAATACAGGACCTGGGGATCTTTTCTGTGTTTTGGAATTCCATGGAATTAGATAAACTCTAGTCAGTCTTTGTGGGAGAGGATGGCCCATCTCTAGTATCCCAAGGGGAAATCCCAAAAGGGTCATCCTTTCATGAGCTGAAGAGGGTTATTTACAAGTGAAAGGGAATGGGTAGACTCGAAGGGATTAGGATTAGGGTTAGGGTGAACCCTAACCCTAACCCTAACCCTAACCCTATGGAAAAATAGCTAACTAAGCAGGCAAACCCAGCTTGTGTTCAGAAGCTGCAGGTTTTTCTTTTCCTGGTGTATTTTTGTTTGTTTGTTTGTTTTTGAGGCAGGTTGGCCTTGAACTTGCTCATGTAGCCCAGGCCGGGCTCAACTCACGTTCATCTTTGTTTTAGCCAATATCCGCATGTTCCTTCTAGTGCTGCGTGTGGGACAGAAAGCTACCTGGTGGGAAGGGAGGGCCTTGGGACTTCGCTTTCTTCTGGGGCTAGTCAGGAGTGAGGGTGGAGGAGCCAGGGGAGGGATGTGTGGGATTCAGGGCTTTCGGGAAGGCCCTGGTTGCAGCTACGGGAGTCCCCAAACTGCATGTTCTGTGCATTCACAGCCCTGCCACACTGAATACCACTCATTCGGAGGTGGGAGAAACTTAGCGACGGTCCTGATACATTTAGCCTTGGGTTTGCCAAGGATTCATCAGTGTGAGTGCGAAGTTTTCAAAGGTTGTGTTTATGTGACTTGCAGAAGAATATTTTCTGCTGGCTAGGCAGGTTGCCCTTGTCCTGCCCAGGGACACTGTCATGGGAGCAGCCCTGGTGCCTGCAGATGTCTCTGCTCAGAGCCAGCTCTCCGGTGCCCTGATGACAGCTTCCCCAGGGGTCAGGGAGAAGCGCCAGCAACACGAAGCAGTTTATCTTTATGTGGGTGTGTGCAAGGGAGGGGTCAGAGACCCCAGCATCCTCAGAAAGGGTCCTGCCTGACAAATAGGCCCAGGTTGGAAAACCTTTCAAACAGTGAAAAGAGATTTTTGTCTTTTCTCTTATTTTCTCCTCCTCCTCTTCCTCATTTCCCTCATCTTCCTCCTCCTCCTTATCCAGGACTAGGGATTGAGCCCAGGGCCTTTGTACTGAGCTACAGTCCCTTTCAATTTTATTTTTTAATATTTTGAAATAAGATCTCACTAAATCACTAAGTTGTCCAAATTGAGCTCCAACTAGTGACCCTCCTGCCTTAGCTTCCTGAGTACTGGGATTACAGGTACATACCCCACTTCTGGTTGAGAATTTTATCTTTTTTTTATATTATTATTGTCTTTTTGAGACAGGGTCTCACTCTGTAGTTCAGGCTGGCCTTGAGCTCATTTTGTAGCCCAGGCTGGTCTCAAACTCCCAGCAATCCTCTTGCCTCCATCTCCCGAGTGCTGGGATTACAGGAGTGTGCTACCATACCCAGCTGAAAATTTTATCTTTAGCATAGGTGGGACCAAGGCAAGCCTAGAGCTCAGGAGCTGTGAGTTGCACTTTTCTCTTCTTACCAGTAACAAAGGGGCTACCGCTCAGCCAGGGCATGCATGCATCTACCTGGGCACCGACACTGTGCCAGCATATTTTCGATCCACATGAGGAATCTCTGAATTCCATGCAGGTTAATTTTCTCTGCAGGAGGACAGGGCAGTTTCTAGCTTCTCCACTGGTCACACTTCTGGGTGATTCTGATTGGTGGCAGAAAGCCAGGGTCAGGGTGGATGTTACTGCTTCAGATTGCAGGAGTCCTGGAGAGGCCCCCTATAGGGGTGCCCTGGACCATGCATGGTTACAGGCATCATGGGGAACTCTTGTCCTGCTGTAGTCCTTGAATGTCCTTGGGCCTGGCCTTGAGGACTCAAATGTGACAAGGGCTAAAGAGGGTGAAAAAAGCCACAGACAGCAGGACCTGGAGTCATTGGTCATGAAGGAGAGGCCACTGGGTCGCATCACTGGAGCCAGCGGCCAGGTGATGCCTATCATCTAGCCAAGAGGGAAGAACAGCAGTTCTGGAGCGAGAGTCTTAAAGTCACAGGTGCTGCAAGGAGGGGTGTCCACCAGCCTCTGTGTCCCTCTCCTTGCAGGCCCTGGTTCATCACAATATTCTCTGGTTCTTCTCCTAGCTCCCAAGAGTGAATGGAACATGTAATACTTGTCTTTTCATGCTTGGCGTATTTCTCTTATTGTGATGTCTGCCAGTTCCGTTCATGTTGCCACAAATGGTAGAATTTCATTCTTTTTGATGGATAAAGAGTGTTGCACTTTGCACTGATCATAACTTCTGTTTTTTGGCTGGCATGAATACTACTCACTGCAGTGAACATGGTGTGCTGTGGTCTTTACACAGACTTCCTTTCCCCTGGATGGACACCCAGCATCGACCCTGCTGGATCAGAAGGTGGTTCTGTTGTCTGTCTGTGGAGGCCTCTCCAGAGGATTCTCCATAAGGGCTGCGCCTAAGCTGGATTTATTTTAAGGGCGAGTGCTGCAAAGGCTCTGATTTTGGCTCCTCCAAAGGCACGTCCATCTGTCCAGTGGGTTCGCGTCAGGACACATACCCGTCTGGTTCCGCTTAGGTGGCCCAGTGCTCTGTCTCCCTGGGAGGGGCAGGCCGACCAGCTGACAGCATCGCTTTCAACCGTCAGCAAAGCTGCACTGCTGCTTCATGTGGAGGAAGTTTCAGTGCAAGTCATGCCCAAATGGATGACATGACTCATTGCTAAATGTGAAAAAAAATCTTTTCTTACCCTACATGTGGAAACTCTCTAAACACAGCAACATTTATAGCAAGGTAAGACACCATCTGGTCCCTTGCGTAGTACCCTACTTCTTATTTTTATCTCCAATTTATATGGAGAGGATGACAAATAGAACAAAATTGGACTTTTGGTTATGCAAGGCACCCAGGGATTCATCTAGTGTAATGTTCTCCAGAAAACATGAAACAGATGATCAGGTGGAAGGACTCACGTCTTCCAGCAGTCTGCCTGGAAGCCGTAACCTGAACATGAGACCTGTGTCTCCTCTCGGGGATGGGAGCCCACCTCTGATCAGGAAAGACCCAGCAGGTCCTCAGGACGCATTTCACAAGGATGGAAAATGTTTCATTTTTCCGATCTTTGGAGAGATGGACATTATGAAATGACTTCAGAACATGAACCAGGTTTAAACCAGAGGGTAACATCACAGTTTGTCTCCTAAGACCTGCAGCTAGCTTTGTGCAGGTCTGGGTGTCCCGAGTAAAACAGTAGCATCCCGGTTAAGTGTGGAAATAACCAAGTTGCAGATAGGGTACCGCAGGGCAGATGCGACCCAGTGATCAGACCGAACTGGCTTCGGTGGGCTTGTGCCATTGTTCCTCTGACTGTCCTCAAGAGCATCTTTTCATTTTTTACTAATTTACAGCAAGAAACATTTGGAAAAAAAAAACACTTTAATTTTAGGACAATATTTTTCCAAATGATTTAATCAGATGCCATTTTACTGGCGATCCATTGTGTATTTGACAGCCAGCTCAGTTTCCCAGGACAAAGGAGCCTTCCTTACACTCTGGCAGGGGTCTGCTTTTGCTCAACATTGCTGCGGGGAGATTTTTACTGCCATTTGTGTCATCAGGGCAGACAGCTCTCTCTTCCTACTTAATCACCAGAAGGCTGATAAGAGAAACACTCTGGGCCTGGCCCTTCTGCTCTAACAGGGGTAGTTAAGTATCAATAATAGTCATTAATTTTTGTAGTGTTGAGGGGGGAACCAAGGCTCTCACGCATGGCAGGGAAACAGCCTCTGCAAGCTCCGAGTGTTTTGAAGGTTAAATCTGGGTATTGGAATTATACCTGAAACTCAGATCCAGAGCTCAATCTTGGCTCTCCTTTGTGCAAGCCAGCTACTGCTTACAGGGTGAATTTCCCTGGGGTTGTTACTCTAAATAAGCGGAGATCCAGAGGCCACATTTTTGCAAGGGCCTCCGACACCCCTCCCCTCCTGGAGCCTGGCAAAAAGCGGATCAATTTAGCTGTCAGAACAGAGCAGCCGGAGGTTGCCCATGTAGATTAGCCCCTCATGCATGCCCTTCACAATCACGCCCCTGAAAAGGGGGCTCAGCCTTTGAAAGTGACATGTGGGGGTTGAAACCAGAATGAATGGACTCTTCTGAAACCTTAATGTCCTTAGAGAGTCAATTTTGGAAATTACCCATTTTGAGCAGTTGATTAGTTTTTGACAGCTTGTTTGCTTTAATAAAAAAGTCATCTTTTCCCCCCTCTTTCCCTCTGCTCCCGAGACTCTCTAGCAGAGAACATGTCTGGTCTTGCCAGGAGTCCTGGACTAGGAAGTCTTTTTCTCTGTTTTATTTCAGCTGCTGAGGCAATCTGTGGGTCCCAGGGTCAGCACTTACTACTTGCTTTAAATACTCACCAAAGTAGGAAGACTACAGAAAACAAACAAACAAAAAAACAAAACAAAACAAAAAAAACCCAACTTGGATTACTTTCTTCCAAAATGTTGTTATTAGCCTTGGTCAACACTCTGAGAAATGAAATTCCTGGTATCTGCCTTCCGTTTTCTCTGGGTTTCAGCCATGCTGCATCTCACTAAGCCATCGCATTTTAGACTTCAGAGAGTCTGATAGGACTCTGTCAGACTGAGAGTTGGGTCTGAGGCTGGACCTGGCTATGAAGGAAGGTACCAGCAGGAAAGTTACTATTTTTTCTCCTAAACCTCTTACTCTTTGGATACATCTTTCAGAAGTACTCTCTCATGTTTGCAGAAGATTTGCCTCTGGTCTCAGAGCCAGGCATTTGCACCACCATGGGACTGTACCATGCATTCATGCATTGTCACAAGAGGACAAGGGGACTGGCTGTCCAGGGAGTGGGATCGAGGTGCTCCTCCTTGTGCCTCAAGACATTGAAGAGCCAGTAGTGGGAAACCTCAGCTTCCAACACTTTAAAAAATATATGTGAGATAGCTGTGGTGCAGATTCTTCATTAAATGTTCATGATCAATATGTAAAGTTATTTCTAGAGAATATAATACACCAGCTACTAATGAGATCACTTCTGGTTCTGGGAAAAGCTGCTCCAGAGAATGAATGAGAGTAGCAGAGACCCCCATGAACTTTGGTACTATATGTTATGTGCCATCCTTGGTCTCATCTTGTACGTGTCTGATTGCACACGGAAGCTGACGTGGAAAGAAAGTCAAAACATGTGTTTGCCTCCAGGGATGCACTGGCAATGTGTGGTTATGACTCTCAAGACGTGATTTGTAGTGTTTGATGCTGGTGCATTGATTGTATCACAGAATTTTGCATAAGTTCTCTTAAGTTTACAAAGCACCTGCTCCCTGCAGTAGGGTGTTTGTATGGGAATGCTCCCTCGCAGAGGTTTTGGGTATCAGGGGAGAGTTGGCTGGGACACAGCTCAGATCCCGTGTACTGGTGACCAAGGACAACGGGAAATGCTAAGGCCTGAGCCCACCCCATTCTATTCCTTTTGGACTCCGCCATCAACATTTAAAGATCATAATGTCAGGCAGTGGTCAAAGTTGAGATGATCCTATTGACCAAGTCAAAGGATTTATCTTGACAGGAATACTGTGTGTTCGAATCCTAACACTGTACCATATGAGTGTAAAGAAAATGTTCCAGGACAGCCTCTGACACCACTGGGTGCTGGCATAGGGGGCGGGGAGGCAGCAGCCCCTCACGAGAGCCTTGGAACATGCAGTACAGCTGCCGCTTTTGTCTACTTTCATTGTCGCCTCACCCTTGATGTGCTTTGTGCTTCTCCTTTGCAACTTGTTTTCTTCCATTTGTTTTTCTTTTCGCGCTTGGGATTGACACCAGAGCATTGTGTGTGCTAGCGTGCGCTGTAGCCCTGACTGACACCGCCCACCCATGGTTGCTTTCCTGGATGCTGGGATGTTTGCTCAGGATCCTGTGGGCGGCTGGCAGCAGAAGCCCTGCTAGTGGAAGCGGAGGCTCTGGCTGGACCTCTCCCCTGCGCCGAAACCCGGCCCACTGCCGTTCTTTTTGTCACTAGGAGAGATCGGCAGGCAGCACCGAGACTGCGGTTAATAAGGTTATATGGAATTTAAGAATTTTGTTAAACAAGTAAATTTTAGCTGCTCGTGTCACCAGGAAAAGTAACTATGTGCAGTGATAGATGTTTTAATTTGCTTCAGTGTAACGGCCACTTCCCCATCGCCATGTTCCATTATATCGTATCGTAAATTTCAAACATACACAGTAAAATTTATTATGAAGATAAACAACGAAAGCATGTTTTATGATGATAAAATAAATGATACAAGAAAGAGACCACACCATTTGGAGTGTCTGATTATCTCGGGAGGCTGTTCCTTTCCTCCTTTCTCTTGTCCCTCTCCTCCTTTCTCTTGTCCTTCTCTCTCTGGCCCTTTCTCAGCTCTCCTTTCTTTTCTTTTCACCTTGAAGCCCCTGTCTCGGTTCCTGCTACTGACGCTTCTCTTTCTTTGCTTGGTGGCCTGGGAATTCTGATGTCAGCATTCTCCTTACCCGATTGCTCCGAGTGCAAGCTTTTTTGAAGAGCCGAGGTGACCCCCTGCAGGCCTAAACAGACAGGAGCAGCAACGGGAGGGCACAGGTGCACAGGCAGAGTGACTGGGATTCCCCTCCACCCGCTTCTGGGTGCTGGTTTTCCAGGTAATCCCTTGCAACCAGCCTAGGGGCCTGGGCCAATGACCCTCTGGGAATGAGCCCCTTCCTTGCTTTGTGTTCTGATTCCTAGACAGAAGAGTTGGATCCTCACTGTCCAAATCGTCTTACTGCTCAAGGACCTTCTCTCCTCGCTGAGTACGTGCTGAGTTTCTAGCTCGATGTTTTCATACAGCTGCTGTTCTGCAAAAGTAGACTGTGATTTATAGTCCTTTTGTTTAAAATGTTTAAAATTATCGTAGATGGCTAATGCATTTGGGGATCGAATATGTTTTCTTGGTGAACAGTTCCACGCGGAGCTGCCATTTATAGCTCCTGGGGTTTAAGTGTTGGTTTTAGGCTCCCACTGCATCCTCGGCCACGTGGGAAGCCTTCACCAGGTCCGCAGTGGGGAGGCCTGTGGCCTGAGCTTTTATAGAGCGCCGCTGTTCTCGCAGATGTTCTCTGTTTCCATTGTTCCAGCCGCCCTCACCTGTTTATTATACCAACTTGGAATTGGATTCTTCATTCTCCAGTTTTATCCCGCGTTGGGGGTGTTCAGGAGTGGGTGACTTGTAGAAAAGCCAACATCTTTCAGCCCAAAGGGTCCAGATGAAACCCAGCATGGATGAAGTGCACAGGATGGAGTCCAGCAGACCTGGGCATGAGGCTTCTGGAGTCTTCTCCCAGTGGGGTCAAGGGGCAGAGCTTAATTCTTCTAGTTCAGCATAGGGCACATGAGGAGGGACCAAATGTACCAAGTACTGCGGTTGGGTGTTTTATCAGCCACTCCTCTTCATTCTGAGATACAGCACCTGATACCCCCTGTATAACGGAGAAGTCCACTTTGGGTCATGATTTTCCTCCTTAAGTGATTGCTCCAAGGCAGGAAGACATGGTGTGAGGATCTGGTGGCGGAGAGCAGCTCACAGCAGGGCAGCAGGAAGCAGAGACTGAAGGGAGGAGGCAGGGCAGGAGAGGCACCTTCCAGCCCAGGGCCCCAGTGACTGTCTCTTCAACCAGACCCCACCTTCGACAGCAAGTCAGCTAGAAGGTTCCATGTCCAGTTTCTTCCAAACCCCCACCTATAAGTGCATGGACCTATTGGGGCACATTGGGATATCAGCTTAAAACGTGATTGACCAGATAGAAGCGGCTGATTGCCTGCGTGGCTAACCATAGCTGCCTTCTCCACTGGAAACCGGATGGTTGCAGTGTGGTCTAAGATTCTGACCTCTGAACACAGTATTAGCATAGACCATCTGCCATGCCCTCTCCGCAGCCAGCAGAGAAGCCCTCTCCTCAGGCTGCACATTGCAGGGGAGTAGAGCCTGCTGTCCTGAGCTGGCTTGGACCAGGCTTTCCTTTGGGTTGTGAGAGGTTGATGTTTGCCCTGCATCTTCTCATGGTGACAGGTCTCTGCCATTGGCTTCTGGTGCTAGTGACTCTCCTGGTTGTCTTATCTGTGCCCTGCAGAGCTTCCATGTTGCTTCCCTTAAACTTTGCTGTCACCCTATTGGACCATGAAACCTCAGTGGCTCTCTTCTTTGGGTGAAGTCCCATCTCTGTCCCATGACATTCCTTGTAAACTGTGTGTCTTCTGTTCCCATGTCTGCTGTGTGCCCGCATGGCCAAGTATGGTGTGGCCTCACAAAACTGCAACAAACTAATATGTAAATAAAAAAAAAATCTCAAATTCAGGTTATGGTTTACCCACCTATACCTATTGCCTTTATTTCTTTATGAAAAACATTTCTTTAGGCACTAGGTAGCTTAAAAAATGGAATGAAGGAGTTTCATAAAATGAGTATATTTTGGTTTTTAAACTGCCTCCTGTAATTACATTGGGTTTGAAGTAATGATCCTTCAGTATTCTTTGCTTTTGTATGTTGACCAGTATTACAGTATCTGCTTCTCTTTTCTCTGAAGAAACCCACTGCTCTCTGTCTCCACGTGTGTGTGCATGTGCGTGTGTGCGTGTGTGTGGCAGTAATTTAGGGCTCTAATAATGGTGATCACCAAACTGTCCTGCATCGCTCTGCTGTGAGTCCTGCATTACCAAAGCAAGGTATTGATGGAACCTTTTATAGTTGACAACCAAGGGCCATGCTGTCTTCTCCTGTGACTTAGCAGAATTCTCTCCTCTTCTTTTTCAAGCGCTGGTGTGTGAGACCCGGGCTGGAGCGCCCATGTGACTGTGGATCAGTGCGATTCATGACCAAGGACACCTGGCCTCCTCCCTCTCTCTCCTCGGTAAGTCAGACGTCAGAGGGGCACTCCCTTCCTGGAGACCTTTGTCAGTGTCTCCTGCGTGTCGTCTTCCTGTGACACCTGTGGCCATCTTTTCAAGGGAGTGTAAAAAAAAAAAAAAGAGAGAGACTGATAGAAGAGAATGAGGGTTAGTAGCGTAAGAGAGGACAAGCGGAGGAATGCAGAGGAGCAGAGTTTCATTTCATGCGCCAACCAGTGAAAAGACACTACCTATTTTATTAATGACTTCTCTCCTCATTAACTTACCATCTCACTGGGGAGAGAATTATACTGCTTTCTGGTGTAGAGCGCCTTGCTGCTGAAGAGAGCTCCATTCCGTGTAGCTGAGGATGGTTCTAGCTCTGAGACTGTGTGTTCCCAGCCTCATTTCCTCCCGTGGTGACAGTAGCTACATGGATGGTGCCCAGAGACATATAAAAATGCTCACCTGAGACTGGAAGTCTTGGGTTGTGCTGCCATTTCATGGAAGGCAAAATTGAGGCTGCACATCTCGTCTTTACCCACCCTGCATAGATTCAGGCTCACATGGTGTCTGGTGTAGGGCTTCCCCACTTGGGACCATTGGCCTCATCTGCATGGGGAAGCACAGAGTCTGAGAGGCACAAGAACAGTGGAGGCCACATGGAGGCTGTGTTGGTCTGATTAGATCTGAAGTGATCTTGAAGAGTAGGAGCTGATGTGAGTTTTCACTGAGTACCAGCTGTGTGCAGTGGTGTACATTCAGCGCTCATCACAGGCCTTTGAAGTAGGTATTATATGACCCGTGCTTTAAAGATGAGGAAACTGAGGCCCAGGGAGGTTAGGTAATCAGCCCAACTCAACAGAGGCAGAGCTGGGATTTGAATCTGTGTTTTTAACCCTAACATAGAAAATTCTATGCCTCAGGCCTGGGATTACCTTCTAGAATAAGGATAGATATCCACTATGGTTTTTCCTTACTGGAATACCCAGACCCTTAAAGAAAAGCTTACAATCAATTTTTCAAACAAGAATCTAAATAAGGAGTTGATAAATTGTTTTCTAAAAAAGGATGAGGTAGTATTTTAGGGTCTGAAGGGCACAGAATCCCTGCTACATCTGTCCAACACTGCCATGAAACTGGTCACAGACAATGTCAGTGAATGGGCGTGGCTGTAATGCAATAAAACTTTATTTAGAGGGACAGGTGGCAGCCGGATTTGGCACATAGGCTGTATTTTGCTGGTCTTTGACCCATGTGACCTCTGCAATGGGTAAATATCTCATTATGCAGCAAAGGAGGGTGTATTGATGGCCAGTATGTCCTTTAATAAAATTTAGCCTGGATGCATCAAATTTAATCATGAATAAATTTTAATGGAATCTGCTGTAATTTCAAAGATCTGCTTGTGGGCATAAGCACATTTGCAATTCCATTGCTTGATGTGGTCGTTATGATCTAATTTACATTAGTCTAAATTCTAATGTCTATACCACAGCGTTGCTCAGTGTAGGAGCTAGTGAACATTATCTTGTGGTGTGTTTTGTTTATCTATAATGTATGATTTATTTATGAAATAAGTTTAGATAGCATGTCCTACTTTGGTCTTCATACAGTTTCTAAATTGACATTTTTATTTTGTACATACCACTGTATGTAGACACGTAAAACATGCTTGCATTTATCTTGGACTCTATGATAATTGTGCTCAACACTGATGTTCTGCAGAGACAGAGATCTGTAGGAGAAATGTTAAATGGAATGACATTGATGTCACGAAATAGGGGACCTATCTCTATGCTATAACCATCACATAAGATTCTGTGTAGTTTCTTTTGTTTTGTTTTGTTTTGTTTTTGTTTTGCTTTTCTTTATTTTACTTGCATATTCTGACACCTCAAGGCACTTATCTACTGTATTTGCTCTCCTGTAAAAAAATGCATGAAGAAAACTGAAAAACTATTTAGTTTGTGTTTATTTCAGTAGTTTGACTTGGTAATCACTCTTGTTCACTCACTCATTCTTGGAAATAAATATTTGTAGAAGCCCATGATCCTGATGTAGCAGAACTTCTGGAGATACTGAAGGAGCCCCTGGTTCCTGGGTTCTCATTCCAAGCACAATGGAAAAGTGTTTCTTCAGGTTCATACCCATGATTCAAAAAATGATATTCTGATTATAAAAGTAATGGAAGGCTATCTAGGGTAACTTTTAAACTGGGAAAAGAAAATCACAGACAAATATATTTAATGGAATCCTGTTCATCTTAGAAATACATGCACCTTCACACATAGACTCTACCCATCAGTTCATGTGTGTGACAAGGTGTGCTATAATACATTCTCATACCTATTTGAAACATTTTATCTCTGGACTTGAAGAGTTTATATTTTATCAGTCACACTTCAGGAGTACCAATTTTTGAATTAAAAGAGTAAAAAATTGCGTAAATGACTTTATCTAGTGAATGCTCATGATGAAACATATATAAAAGTAGGGGGAATTCCCCCGATAATGCCTCCACCAGAGATAACCACCCTAGCTATTTAATGTAGGCTTCTGTCGTATATTAATGATGCATAGTTTATGGAGTTGAAGTAGTATTAGATAACGTTTTGATTACTGCATTTTTACTTGTTATAATATGTGCTCTTTCGCATATGTGTACCAAGTGTCGCTAAACCTCATTTTAGGGCAGCACAGTATTCCATCCCACAGACACTGTAATACGTGTAACGTATCGATTCTTTTGCTGAACATGTGTATTGTGTCTAGCTAACTGAAAGCATAAACGATACTGAAAAGATCTTGAAAAAGAGCTACATGGGCTTCTGATCCTCCTTTCCAGCTGCTGGAAGGTTGCAGGGTCATGTCTCTTATGAAGAGTAAACACTCGGTTCATAAACTTAGGTTTCATAAACAAAAACAATTGCTATCATCGCAAGGCTGTCTTTTAATTGAGGGTTAGTTCTTTAGGTTAGAATGGTAACTGATTTACTGTTTCAAAGCCAGTACTTATCAAAGGACTGCAAGTTGGCTTTGTAAAAGTATTATTGATATTTATACTTCATGAAAAATATGTTAGTTTTCAGTTTCACAGTATCAGTAAATTTTTTACTGATCTAATGATATGCATTCTCCTTATATATTTCATTGCTTATTCATTATGTGTTTTTTGTTAATTTTTTTCAAGTGATAGTTAGCTGTTACTCCAAGACACAGGTGGGGCAAATGCGTGTGTGTGAAGATGTCCATGTCTTTATTTATTGGCCTCAGCATTTTTCTAACAGATACTGACACTTGATTTCTGAGGCTATTCATCCTTTGTTGTCATTTCCCCTACTTTCTGTGCTCATTGTATTTATCCTGTTACATTTAAAGAAGCCTAATGATGTTGAAATTTGTCCCTAAAATGGTTTTAATAAGTGATCAGAAATTTAACAGAAATTTTCTTTTAGTTTCTTCACGTTACTAAAAATATGCACTTTTTGGTTCAAAGGACAGTTAATTAAAACCGCAGTTTTTAAAAATTGTACACATAGTTTTATTCCGTGCTCTTTTTCTTCACTAACACAAATGAATCCCTCATTTTTGTTTAATGAGAATGTTTTGACAATCGAAATATTTGTATGAATGGGGAAAGGATCCAGCCACACATTCCTTCATCTTGCAATAGATATCGAGTTCACAGCCAGACAGTGGAAATCCTTTCACTGCTTTATCAATTTCCCTTTCATAGGGAATGGATAGCTTCTGAGGTGTCTACAGCCTTCCCTGTGTTATTGACAACTGTGTTTTAGAGGTGTTTATTTGGCAGAACTTAATCCATTGTGCTGAGAATCTAAATCATTCTTACAGCACTTTGCTCTCATTCTGGGACCTAATTGGTGTTTGCTGTTCATTCTTATGGGTGGGTGTGAAAGATGAAGGTAAGGCTGGTAACATCTCAGACATATGGACTGGTGTCCTTCCTTGGAGTTTTGAGCATCCCTCTGTAATATTAACTTGTGACAGGCCTGCAATAATGGTTTCATAATTTCTCTGAGTGTATCTACATTTTTCTTTCTGAGATGCCCATTAACCTGGCTGTGGACACAGCCCCTAGCGTTTATTTAGGTAATGAAATGTTTAAACCAGACTGACTTTCTAGAGACAAAGAGACTGAAAAACAAAGTGCTTACTGAGTTATTGGCAGTATTCCTTTTGGTATCACCACTTGGTAGGGATTTCATTTTGTGCTATTCCCGATACATGTTGCTGTCTGTTACAGGTCTGAGGTATCCTGCTTGTTTATAAATGCTGATCGGTTGTATTTTGGGGTAAAGCTTTGGCCTGTCATTCTTAATAATGTCACAAGTACTAAAGCAAGGGGCAGACCCCTTGTCATCTCTGTCTTGTCATGCAGTCAGCCTGATGGAAAGTCTCTGTGAGGCCATCTGGAAAGGCCCGGGCAGACCTGATCTGTTTGTTAGTCATTTCACTCTGTGTTACCAAAGTTCACTGACACACTCTCCTGCTTCAGTTACCCCCGGAAGAATGCATTGGAATTGCCATTAGGGACCTGGGAAGTTTTGCTTTCCCTCTCTTCTCTTCTGTTCAGGATTTGTTCCTTTTTCCTCTTCTGTTTTCCTCTTGTGCCAAGCGTGCCTTCATCCTGAAGGTCACCACCTTTATGACAGCTATAAATATTTGTAAGTCACAGATGGGAGGCGAAAGCCAGAACCCTTTTCTTTCCTTGTTTGCTGCAGGCATCAGGTTAGGATTGGTGCCCACGTGCCCTTTGCTCTCAGACCCCCTCAGAGGGGTGGGTGTGTGTGGGGACAGTGGTTCATTGCTGGGGTTTGGAGATTTCCATGTGAACACGCGGACCCCGCCTCCTCGATTAAACGGGATGTAAGTTCCTTCTTTCGCAGCATTTCCCTTAGGGCGTCCGCATGACCCTGCGGATCTTTGCATTTCACGGGACGCTGGGGTCTTCTTGCATTCTCTCTACCTCAGAGTGTCCGAGGGGCCTCTCGATGCCAGAGCTGAAGATCCAAACAGCTCATGCTCATCCACTGGAGCTTTTCAAGTGGCTTTCCTCTGTGTTTGTGTCTTGTTTAGCTTTCCGGGCCACAGAGGAGTCAGAGTCATCCAAAGCCTGAACAGTGACCATTTTTGGTTAAACCAAAGCAGAAAAAAGCAAAGGTTGGAAAGATGGTTGGGAGATTCCGGGAAGCGCTTCTATACAGCATTTTCTCAGAGTGGTGATCGGGGCTCTTAGGTTCCAGAGACGAGGGACTGCTGCAGTTGGGTGGATCTAAGACACTTGCCAAGGCCTGGATTTTTTTTCTTTTAAATCCTAAATTGGGTGACTGTCCTTCCCACAGCCCAGACTGCGTACACCGCTGGAGACCTCTTTTCTCTCCTTCTGAGGTAGCAAGTTTCCTTCCTGTGAGTTTATTGTGAAGATGTGGTACCTTCCAGGCTGGCCAGGCCCCAAACCCCATTTTGCTGATGCTCTGACTTATTTTGATTGAAGCCCGTGACCCAAACTTGACCACTTTATCCCATCCTTCCCCTTCTTTTCCTTCCATTTCTTTTTGGGGAAAAGTCCACCAAAAGCCCTGGCTGATGTCACCTTGATTTCTGTCCCTGCATCTTCTGCCCACTATGGTCATTGCATCCGCTCTCAGCACATCATGCTTAGCAACCATCAGTACTTGGACCATCCTTTAAGTACTTTCCCCACCCACTTTTTAACATGTATTTTAAAGAGAAAAAAAGTAAAAATAACAGTAAACATAGTTCCAAAACAGGTTAGTAGGAGAGTTACAACTGTTAATACGTTGCATATTGTTGTCTTCATAGTAGTTATTCAGAGTACAAGATACAGGCATGAAATCTTGTCCAGACCATATTAGCACAAACCTTTCTTTGCAGTGGACTAAGGGAAACTAGCTGTATAACCGTCTTAACTAGCTTGTATATGTTTTATTTTCTTTTTCTCTTCATCACTTTACCCTTCTCCCCATCACAGTTTGTTTCATTTGTTTGTTTGCTGATTTTTTAGACAGTTTCTTCCCAATTCACAATATCTGTTGTACACTTTAGACTTTATTTACTCATTTAGTTTTTCACACTAGTGAGACACTATGATGTTTACACATACAAATCTGAATTGTTTCACTTGTGAGTATGGTCTTCAGTTGCATCCATTTACCTGTAAAAGTCTCCAGTTTATCATTTTTTATGGCTAAGTAATATATATATTTTTCTTCCATTCCTTAGTTGATGGACATTTTGGTCCTTGTCAAGAGCTACCTATTACAAATCCTGCTGCTAGAAACATGGGTGCACACCTTTTACGGTTGTATGATGTTTTTAATTCTGTGAAGATACCCAGACAAGGAATAGCAGGGCTGAATGGGACCTCTAATCCTAGTTTTTTGAGGAATTATCACACTGATTTCCACAGTGTTTGCACCAGTCTACACTCTAGCCAACAGTAGAGAAGGGTTCCTTTTTGTCTAGTCCCCTGGCAGCTTTTGTTATTGATTTTTTTTTTGGTAGCCATTGTTTCTAGGGTGAGATGGAATCTCAGTGTTGTCTTAATTTGCATCTCTTGAATAATCAATGATGTTGAACTTTTTTCATGTATTTGTTTGCCATTTATATTTCTTCATGTGAGAAGTGTGTATTAATATTAGATGCCCATTTTTGGATTGGGTCTTTGCGTTTGGGAGGTCTGATTTTTTTCAGTTCTTTTTATGTTCTAGCTTTGAGTCCTTTGTGTGAGGGACAACTTATTATAATATTTTCCCACTCTGTGGTTTATTTTTTCACTCTGTTGGTGATTTCTTTCATCATGCAAATGCTTTTTAATAAGATGAGATCCCATTTGTTGATTATTTGTGATATTTTCCTTGCAGTCTGGGTTTTCTTCATGAAGTTTCTGCCTACACCTGTGTCTTCAATATTTCTACCTGTTTTCTCTTCCAATAAATTTAGTATTTCTGTTTTAATATTTAGATCTCTGATCCATTTTGACTTTAGTGCACAGTAATAGATGTATGTCTAGTTTTAGTCTTTGGTATGTGGAAAACCAGGTTTTCTAGCACCATTTATTAGAGAAACTGTCTTCTAGTGAACATATTTGGCTTCTTTGTTAATAATAATTTAAAAAAAGTTTCCGTGTGTGTTTGGAGTTGCATCTCCATCTTCTGTCCCACTGATCATCAGGCCTGTCTTTTTGCCCAAACCTTGCTGATTTTATTGTAGCAGCTTTGTAGTATAGTTTCAGGTTTGGCATTGTGATGCCCCCAACTTGCCTTTGTTCCCCAGAATTGCTTTTGCTATTTTATGTCTCTTCCGGTTCCAAGTGAATTTTAGGAGTCCTTCCTCCAGATCTGCGAGTTATGCTAATAGTATTTTTATTGGGATTGTATCTACTTTTAGAACACCACATTTCTGACCATTTGAAGCTTCAGATGCTCAACTCTTTGCTATCAGCTCATTGGAGGTCTTCAGGATTCAGAACCTCGTCTTTGTGTCTTTTTCCACCACTCTCCTAACTTGGTAGATGCATCCAGTTTTAAGGCATTGGTGCCACTCCCGCACTGATTGATTCCATCTTTCTCCAGCCCCGACCCAGTCTCTAAGCACAGAGCTGTACTTTAACTGCGTGTTTTATCTCACAGTGTGGACGTCTCCTTTCGGTCTACACTGAACTCTTTTTCCGCTCCCCTCGCCCCTGCACATGTCCCCTCCGTAGAGTTCCTCATTAGATGGAAGGCGAGTCTCTTCATCCAGGTGCCAGTGTGGCTGTCTGCCCAGAATCCTCCCGTGGCTGCCACCAGGTTCAGGTGGACCCAGCCTCCATGTGCAGCCTGTGAGGCCCTTGCACGTTTGTCCTCTTCCATGTCTTTCCTCATCCCTGGCTGTGACGGTTGGTCTTCCTCTGCTGTGGTGCCCACACTGCTGCCTGGCTTTATGCTCACTCCTCTCTGGCTGGGGCACTGTGTCCCCGACTGTCTCTGAGGACCAGCTCTTCTACCATGGCGACACCCAACTGTGACCTTCTCAGGAGACTTTCCTGACCAGCATTCCCCCTCTTATTCTCTGTTTCCTCCTCAGCTTTGTTGTTTTTCCTCTAAGAACTTAATGCTCTCTGATACATTAAGTATTTTGTTTATTCATTTTGTTTAACTTCTGCACTTGGTCTAATGTAAGCTCCACCAGCATAGAGATGTTTACTTATTTTGATAACTCAGTACTCTATGCCTAGGTATAGAGAAGAGGCATGAGAGGTTGTCAATAATTTTATTAAACAGATGGATGGAAAGAATGGTGAGTTAACAATGGGGGAGATCTTTTGGAATTTTCCGGTGTGGGTAAGGCACTCACATTTCTAATTTGGGCACATAGCTATAAGTCTCTCTTCTCATTTGTGAGAGGAAAAGTGGGTTCTTCCAGATGCCCAAACCATTGTTTGTTGCATTTGGTTTCATTTTTACCATCACTTCCAGTGTTTGCTCTTTGCTTGTTCATTAATTCTCAGCTCAAACATAACCTCCTTTATGAATTTTCTTCTTCCGTTTTGCATGACCAGCTTTATTAAGTTGGAACACGCAGGTGAGAATTTGAAGCTGGATTCATTGTAGTATTCTCTCTGTGTGTAAATCCTTCTGCTTTAGACTGCAAGGTCCTTGGCTGGATTATTGCAATCATCTTTTCAATACTTATCACTCTGGCACATAATCACTGTTGAATATATATATATATATATATATATATATATATATATATATGTGTGTGTGTGTGTGTGTGTGTGTGTGTGTGTATTATTAAATGAAGTGATTCAGAATAAAATTTTTGTAAAATATGATTTCTCTAATGGTCCTTAAGTGTAGGATAAAATGTGCTCCAGTAGCCTTCTGATTATGCTATGTTGAAGATGTTTTTTACATAATTTTACAGCAATTACATACTTGGATTTGTGGTAGCCAATGCAGACCATCCTTGTATTGCGACGGTAAGACCACTACGGCTTTTCTCAGTAGTCTTTGCTGTTTTCTAATCGAGATAACTGATGTCTCCAGTGTATCAAAGAGGAAAAGTTGCATGATTCTTCCAAGTCTCTTTCTCGCTAGTGTTTGTCTCTGAGTTTAGAAGAGACCCGGAAAGAAAGGTGGGGAGTAAGAGTCACATAAATCAAAAACAGTGTGACCCCTCGCCTGCCTGTAAGATCAGATGTCAGTTCCTTCCTGCCATGTAACATTTCCTAAACTGAGTTTTGGATGACTGTCAGCATCATGGTGCAATTTCATCAGTATCATCTTCAAGGAGTATGTGTTAAGACATGTAAAAATAGCCCAGCACAGCATGACTGTCAGGTCATGGGGCAAGCTAAGCTCAGTACCCTGAAAGTATATTTCCTGTATCATAGTTATCTGGCTATTCGTGGTTAGAGAATGACATTGACATGTGAGAGACCTGCCACATTGCAACTGCAATTCTGGGTCAAGTGGTTAGATAGATGGATAATAGTTAGATACATGTATATACAGATAGGTGAGTAGATAGGTGGGATTCAATATAACTATACACAGATAGGGAGAGAATAGGGAGAGGCAAAAAGAGAAGTGGCGTAGCTACCTGTGTGTAAACATAAACATTTCTGCTTATAAATGCATGGAAATAGATACAGATTCAGAACGAGAAAGGGAGAGCACAAAATCAAGTTAGAATTGGTGGAATAAAATTGTGTGACTACATACCTAGGTATGTAGTCTTGTTATCAATCCCTGAGAAATCAGTGGACAGGTTACTAAAAAATCTACCGAACAGTGGGGTACCACACCCATGTAGCTCTTTTTCCATAAACGGCCTTCATTGGTGGTGGCACATGTACACACACACACACGCACGCACAACTGCACAGTCATCCACCTCCTTTGCTGTGTCCACACTGTGAGCAGCAGGTGCCATATCTCCACCAGCTTGGCACGTAGTAGGCGTCAACAGAAGGGGGGTCAGGGAAGCACGCGGAAGACAGCTGCCCTCCTTGCTTAGTGCTCGTGCTAAGGCATCATCACTGAGCCAGGTAGGCAGGTCTTTTGGTTCTAAATCCCAAGTAGGCATCACTTTTGCAACATTTTTTGCAGTTTTCTCAGTGTAGCCCAATTTGTACAATAAACTTTATTGTTCTGTATTTTCTGAATTGATTTTCTACTTTTCTATAACTGTGTTTTTATGTATTATGTAATACTGTTTTAATATTATTTTCTAATCCAGATTTAGAAAACAGTGTTACATGTTCCTTCTTCAGTGGCATAATAAGAACAGCAATAAAAATGAGTTATAACTGTTGACTCAGTTTTGCAATTATAACATTAAGTGCATGTATTTTGACTTTCGTTCTTATTTTTTTAGGCAAACTCTGAATTTTTGTTTGCTGGAGCAAATCCTAAATGGTCACGCTCACTTAACAATAACAGTTCAGAGGAGATGTGTGTGATTTGTGGGGATGTTATCAATTTGGAGTTTGTTTTGTTTTGCAAACCCAGCCAGTTCCCCAAGTACAGAAAGCGTAGCGTGTAGATACATCTGGGTCACCTCCATCTGCCTGCAGTAGTCACTCAGGTTTGGATCTGAAAGATGCCTTGGGCAGATTAATCCATGGAAGGCTATGAACTGTCCTTTGTAATTTAGCAGGCACAATATAAACTTAACATGGATTTTCCACCATTTCATAATTTGGCATAGTTATTATAATACGGAACATGACGTATTCTTAATAACGGCTTATGTCGTTTGAACACTTGGTGCATGCCAGCCAGTGCAGAGATGAACGAATCAAGGTTTGGAGAGGTGAGGAAACTCTACCAAACTTTGTCAGGTTGCCCAAACAGCAGAGACCAGTACGTAACACTAAATACTTAACCTATCATGTATTTAATTCCTTTTATTTTTCAAATATCTGCAAGGGAACTCCAGTGGAAAAATATTATGGAAAAGAGTTGTGAATGATTAAACTCATCTATTTTAAATGTTATTGCAAAATAAGTCAAATGTTATTGAAAAATAAGATTCTAGAAATAGAATCATGGTTTTTTTCACTGGGCTAGCAAATATTTTGAGGGTTGGAACTTACCCTGACTATAATTTTCTTGGTGAAAACGCATGATTGGTGGTTGATTTCAAACAAAAATCACTCATGAACAAACAGCTGTGTAAACAAATGGTCAGTCTGACCCATCTCTTCCTGTACATGGGGGTCACTGAGGGCTCCAAGGAATCCCAATTAATGTCTGATTGGAAACTGTATCATTGTATCATTGTTGTGGACCATGAGCTACTTTTCTGGAAAACTCCAGGCCAAGCCACAGTGAGAGCTCACTTATGTCCCCACTTGTCCTTGTGCAGATGTGTTTTTGAGGACAAAGAGTGAATGAGCTTCAGTTTCAGGAATTGGGGATACAGTGGTAAACAGCACAGATTGGCTTCTTGCTCTCAGGGAGCGCCCATTTTTGGTGGAAGAGTTGGACCATGCATAGTAAATCTTCACAACAAATAAGAGTAGTACTGTGCCTTGGTAAGTGCCTGCCAGGACCCACAGGGAGTCACGTCACGGCAGCTGAAGGGGGAGAGGCTTGTGTGTCATAGAGATGGGGGCAGTGGGCTGCGCTGAAGCAGTGAGGGTTCAGTTAGAGTGGAAGGGCTTTACCAGCTAGGCCACGGTGCCTCTGTGTGAGCCAGTTTGGTGGCACGTGCCTGTATTTCCAGTGTCCTGGGAGGCTGAGGCAGGCAGATGACCGAGAGCCAAGTATGAGTGATTTGGAGACTTAGTGAGACCCTGTCACAAAAAAGGTGGTGGTGGGATGCCAGAGGTGCAGCTCAGTGAAAGCCCTGAGTTTAATCTTTAGTGACCCCTGCAAAACAACAACAACAACAATAACAATAACAGTGTTTATTGTGAGCCCTGAGGATTCTATGGAGAAGCTGAGGTAGAATAGGACTTGTTGGGACTTTCCATATGTCATGGTCACCATAGTGAAAATGGACTCTGGGGAAGGAGCAGAGAATGGAAAGCTGTCCAGGTGCCTGGCCGGGCTTGAAGAGGCCAATGTTTTGGTAGAAGTGGAGGAAAGTGGTTGGATTTGACATTTTTAGAGGCAGAGACTGTATATTCTAATGTATTAAACATTGGGCGAGGAGGAAGAGAATTTAAGGGTCAAATGTAGATTTGTGTGGGCCACTTAGTAAGAGAGAGAGGCCCTGGGGAAGTATACAGATTTTGTGAGGGAAAACACAGGTTATCTAAGGGCTATGATCCTTTGTAGTTGAAAGTCTATTT
Organism: Hydrochoerus hydrochaeris; assembly: GCA_004027455.1. Lineage (NCBI taxonomy): Eukaryota > Metazoa > Chordata > Mammalia > Rodentia > Hydrochaeridae > Hydrochoerus > Hydrochoerus hydrochaeris. The sequence goes on from PVLA01006579.1 coordinate 66,742, forward strand.
TTCATCAGGTACACAGAGTAACCAGTTGTCCACGTGAGTTTGGACTTTGGGGGAACAATTGTCACTAGAGGTACATGTTTGGGGATCACTGTTTTGTTGACAGCGTCTCCAGGAGAGACTGGAGAGGAAACGGGTGCCTCACCCAGATTTGTAGGCATCAGAATGCTTGAATAGGGTGCTGGTTTCTGTTTTCATCTGTGTTGTGGTGCTTTGATACCACAGAAGGGATCTTAAAAGTGACAAGAAGTCTCAAAGGTAATTCTCTTCAGAGATTTTGTTCCACGTCTCAGCAGCAAAACTCTCCAGTATTGTAACATAAACTGCCATTCTGGTTATGGAGAACAAGGCCAGACTCTTGCAGCAAAACATGTGATGTGGGTTCCTTCTAGAAGCATTTTGCTCTTTTCTACTGTCACGTTCTCATTGTTCTGAAAAAGCAGCTTCTTTGCTAGGCTCGTTGGCACACATCTGCAGGCAAAGCTCTCTGGGAGCCTGAGGCAGGAGGATCACAAGTTCAAGAGCAGCCTGGGTCACTTAGTGACTTAGTGAGACCCTGGCTCAAAATTAAAAAAAAAAAAAAAAAGGCAAGGAGTGTAGCTGGGTTTGAAGGTCGTGGGTCCAGTCCGCCGACTTGGGAAGCCCTGGGAAAGGGAAGACAGCAGCTCTGCAGACCTTTCCAGTTTTCCTTACTACCCAGCTGGTACTTTCAGACCTTGAAAATGTGTCCTACTGGTTTCTCCCTGCAAACTGCTGTTTGAGCTGTTACACTTTTTTTTAAAGGACCTCAGGCTGGTGGCGCTTCCCTGCGTGAGAGGCCTCTGCGCTCTGTGGTCAGGGTGGCTCCTGTGCCCTCTGTCTCGCTGCTGGCAGCAGATCCGCTTGTTGACTCAGTGACTCCATGGACATGCACAATGCCATGGGCCAGGGGCTCTGTGATGTGCTGTTAATATAATGCAGCACTTAGCAATCCAGGCCTGAGAGCTACTTAGTCAGCCTTTGACTTCTTGCAAGGATTTTAGTTGACCCCGCTTGCGTTGTTAACAGCTTTTGTAAGACTATCAGTCCTAGGAAGCTGTGCCACCGGAGTTTTATAGGTGGGGTTGAGATTTGATTTTCTACCAGAGACAAATGCATCCGGACTATTAATGTAAAGTTGAAGGCTCACATTTCTCATCGTTAATGAAAATCAGGCGTGGCACTGTCTGCCAGGATTCTTCCAGGCAGAGGTATTTTACTCTAGAGCAGGATATAGCACTGTGTGACAATAAATAATAGGTTGTGAGCTTCCAGAATGCACAGGAAGACTGTGGGGGAAAGGAGGGGCTGCATTTGTGAGGCTCAGTGATCAATAGTCTTTTCAATAAATGGTGCTGGGGAAACAGGGTATCTATATATAGAAAAATGAAACTGGGTCTTATCTCTCACCCATTATAAAATCAACAGAATCAATCAATGATCTAAAGATAAGATATGAAAAAAAAAACAGTGGAAAATACAGACAATAACATTTCAAAACATTGGTATAGGCAATGAGCTTTAGGGTAAAAACCCCAGAAAAACAGAAAACAAAAAGTAAGAGTAGAGAAATGGGATTATATCAAAGTGAGAAGCTTCTGTACAGAAAAGGCAACCGTGGTCAACAGAGTGAAGAGATAAGCTATGGAATGAGCATATGTATAATGCATTCAACTCAAATGAGACTAATATCCAGAATCTGTAGAGAACTCAAAAAGTCAGCAATAAGAAAAGCCCAGTTAAAACTAGACAACTGCTCTGAACAGACATTTTACAGAAAATGACATAAAAAAGGTCAAAAGGTACATGAAAAACTACTCAGTATCACGGAAATACAAATCAGATAAACAGAAATACAAATCAAAATCACTATGAGAAGTTATTTCTCCCTGGTCATAATGGCTATTATTAAAAAAGCAAAAATAGCAAGCACTGGAGAGGAGGTAAAGACAACTCTTATGTATCTTAGTCGTAATGTGAGTTTGTCATTATGGAAAACAACTGGAGGGTCCCTCAGAAAACCAAAAATACAGTGCTGTATGATCCTGAAACCCCAATTCTTGCGGGGGGTGGGGTGTAGCTACAGGAATTGTATTATCTAATCAAAGAGACATCTGGACTTCCTTGTTTATTGCAATGCTATTCACAAAGATCAAGAATTAGAATCAACGAATACCTTTTCTTCATTTATCCATTTATTCATCTCCATGACAATTAAGTTGATTCTGTATCTTGATCTTTGTGAATAGACATTTCATATATATATATATATATATATATATATATATATATATATATAAAGAGGAATGAAATATGGTCGTTTATGGCAAGAAGGCCAGACAGGATGCCATTCTGTTAAGTTAAATACGCCAGAGCAGAATGACAAAAGCAGCATGTCCTCCATGTGTGATCTTGCAAAGAGCAGAGCACACTGGTGGTCAGCAGCTGTGGACGATGGAGAAAGGCGGGCAAAGGGAAGTCAGATAACAGGTAACAAAATCCAGCAGGAGAAGAAGAATAGGGTGACCAGAGTTTACAACTGATTGCATGGAAAACCAGAAGACAGGAGAATGAAGGCAAAACACAAAGAATAAATGCATCACAAGGTGGAGGTGCTCAATTTCAACCTTGATTTTATGATTACATATAAATTGATTTATGACACTGTACCCTATAAATGCATACAATCATCATGTATCAATTAAAAAGAAAAAAATCTAAGCACATAGATAAATAACAGCTAAGTCCAAGAATAGAATAGGCTATTAAGTAATAAGTTATTTTTTTCCAGAGGATCTTTTTTTTGTTTTGTTTTGTAAACTGTCATTATGGAAAGTAGTAGCTGGGTGTGGTGGCGCACCCCTGTAATCCTAGCACTCAGGAGACTGAGGCAGGAGGATCGTTGCAAATTGGAGACCAGTTTGGGCTACAAAGTAAGCTCAAGACCAACCTAAACTGCATAGGGAGGCCTTGTCTCAAAAAGACAAAAAAAAAAAAAAAAGTTTGTAAAAAATACAAAAGATCTTGTTTTAAAAATACATGATTTTTTTCAAGACTGAGAAACACTTAGCAAGAAATCATTTGGTAGAAGCTAGTGAGGTGATCAGAAGCCAACCAGTAGCACTGAGTGGAACTCAGCTTGAGTTTTAAAATAACATGCTTGTTTTTCTCTGATGAATGGTGGTATTTAGATCTCAGATTAAACATTTTTACCTTGGTGATGGGGAGCCAGTAGGGGGTAATAAAGATAAAGGTAAAATGTGCCTCAGTTGACCAGTACTTTGAATAATTATAAGCTCTCTGGGAGACCCAGGGAACTTATCACCTATGATACATCCCTGTGCTATGATTTTATAGTGGATTCATGCTTTTCGACACGGGCAGGGAGGAAACTGGATATTCCATTATACTTTTCTAAAATTTCATTTCAACATTTCAAGAATAGAAACTCCATCGGATGCCTCTGTATCACCCAGGCAGACATTAGTAGTCTAAGGGAACTTCAACCAGATAAAAATAGCAAGAACAGTAACCGAGAAACATGCATGGGCAATGGCAAGTACATGTCTCTTTCACAGTACCTAACAAAAAGTTTACGGGCTCGTCATTTGGAGAGTTCTGGGAGATGACAGGCTGGGAAATGCCAGTACTCTATGAAGATGTAGAAGTTGGTTCAGGCAGATCGCATCCCCTTGTGAGCCTTCTTGCGTTGGGCCTCCGAAGGGGAGGCAGATAGCAATGCTCTGTACCGGTTTTAGGGAATTGGAGGACCAGCTCCTCCCTCTAGAGTCTTCCCACTCCATAAGCAGGACTGCGCTACTCCCCTCTAGGATTCCTCACTCTCAGGAGGCTGGATCCAGTTTCTGAGCTGCAAGAATCCTGCAGGGTCTGTGTGTGTGCTCGTCACAGATTCCACTCCATGGACGATACAGAGGGGTGTTTGCCCCTGAAAACTCCCAGCCCCATCAGTTTGCCGGATTGGAAGATTACAGGAGCAGCAGCCCATCTGTGGCACAGCACAGAGGGATGCCCAGGTGTGTCCCTGTCTCCAGGTGTGGCTGCGGTCTCACCATCAGGGCTGACATGGGAGCTGTGTCCTTGTGCTTGTCCTTTTACTTACACTAGGTCTGTTCTAAATTTGTGTTTCATTGTATTTTTAAAATCTTACTTTTGTTAGTTGTGGAACAGGACTTTTGTTTTAATTTTTTGCAATTTCTTCCCTTTTATGGCAACCCAGGACTCAAATGTAATTTGTTTGCCAACAAAACAACTGTGTATATGGTAAAACATGACATGACTAGTTTAACAAATCTAGACTCTGAAAGAGGTAATACGTGTAATGAATAAGATATATATACTATAAAAATCACTGATGTACAATCCTTTATACACATTGATGTAAAAAGTTCACTTCTCGTAAAACAGGCAAAGATATGAATGAAGAATTCACTTGAGAGTGCATCCTGGTATCCAGTAAATCAATGAAATAATGTTCTGTCTTCTACTATCAGGATAATGCAAAGGTGATAATCAGTTTTCTGACTGGCCAATGAAAAAAGCAAAGCAAAATAAAATAGAAAACACCTCCTGAGACTGAAGATGTTAAAATCCTATCACAATTAAGACATGGAAAACAGAAAGTGTTTACAGTTTTGACAAAGTAATCTGATGACCCTCACAAAAAATATATCAACTCTTCCACAATTATAACTAATCCTGGGCACATAGATTATACTAAATAAAATAAATGATACATATAAACTTTCTCTTTCTTTTTTCTCTCTCTCTCTCTTGAGGTAGCATCATTTTTCCTAAAAAAAAATCTGCCTCAAATACTGAGCCTGTATCCATGATTTACAGATCTATATCCATTTGTTTATAAGAATGCTTGTTATGACTTGTGTCTAAATGTCCCTCAATGCCTCATGCAGTCATAGAGGTTTTTTTGGAGACAGCTGAATCTAATGTTTATGGCTGATTCATGATTCAATGCTGGGATTAAGTGTACTGGGTGATTGCTGGATCAATCCACTGATTAGTTTGACACCTCCCTAATCCCAGCATTTTGGATAAGATTAAAAAAAAAAGGCAGAAAGAGACTTGTTTCCCACTTTCTGTTCTTGTTGATTTGCTGTCTTCTGCTGCCATGAATGTTTGCCCCTGTTTCATTTGCCACACTTCCTTGGAACCAAGTGATTATGGACAGAAGCCTCCACAAACTGTGAATGAAATAAATCTTTCCTCCCTTAACTTATGGGTGTCATGTGTGTTGTCTCAGCAAAGACAGAAAAGTAACTAAGACAATGCTTAATTTATAACAGCAAATTCACAGTAGCTAAGCCTTGAAGGCAGCCTGTATGTTCACCAGCACATGAATGGATAAAGAAAAAATGTGGCATTTACACAGCTCAGGTGCCACTCTGCCATAAAGAAAGAGAAGTTTGAGCCATGTGGAGTAACATGGATGCATTCATAATGTGAGGCAAAATAAACCAGCTGCATAAACTCAAGTATTGCAAGGTTTCTCTTCTATGAGAAACCCAAAGTTTAAATAAAACGTCAAAATAAAAGATAAATAATATAAAATAGAGAGATGGCTCTTTGGCAAATGGGAAGGATATTGGGAGAGGGAGGCAGGGAGGGAAAGAATTAGGATGCATCCTGTACATGTGTCAACTACTCGCAGTGAATGCATTCATTATGTACCGCAAACAAGTACTAAAAAAAGAAAAGCATGCTTCAGATATGATGCAACCACTTGACAATTAATTTAAATCACTCCTCTTAACCCTGAGTGGGCTTTCATGATATTCTGTAAGAAGAATAGATCTATTTTATAAAGCACAATATTCCCTCTGCTAGCCTATGTCCCCTTTTTGTATGTGATTACATGAATGTGAAGAAAGCTCTTAGAAGGATCTAGAAGTATACTAGGCTGTAACCACTGGTTGTGTGGGCAGGGTGAGGAATGAACCCAAAGAAACGGCTCTGATAGGTAGTGAGCTTGCGACTGCACAGCAGCTGGGGAGGTTGGGTTCCATGACTTTTGACCTGAGTCTGTGGACATAGCAGAGGCTCAGTTTCGAGAGAGATTGTGAGAGAGTCCTGCTGTTTCTTGCCAGGGCTTGAAATGCTTTTGCGCGGGACACAGGATCTCCCCTTTCGCCAGCTATCACTTCCTTATGTTAAGAATCAGGTTTCGTACGACATTCTCCTTTGAAATTTCCCTTCATAGACGATCAGTAGTCTCCAGCAGAGTATTAAAATCCCTTAAGTCTGCCCTTAGGTATTTGATGGAAGAAATTTGATATTTTTCCTTCTTGCCAATCCGTGAGTAACCCTGGGCAAGTCAAGAATGCTCCTGTGTCATATTTTCCTCCTCTCCCAGTGCAGTCACTGCACATTTCTTGTGCATTATGGGTGGTGACAAATACTGTAATTAAGGTAAGTTATAATGGCAAAGCTCTAGCTTTTTACTTACAAGATACAACAGAGAGATTGAATAGAATACAGCCCCCAGTGCCCTTTTGCTGGCAAAGGCAGCTGCTGTAACTTACAAAGCGAAGTTTTCCCTGTGTTCAGTGGGCTCTGGTGTCGTTCCTGTGCATTGTATGAGGTCCGTGATGGAGCACTGGGTGTGCTTGGTTAACCAGCAAGTAACGAAGGAGAAATGAAATGGCTTGGCCCTGCCACAAACCTGTCCCACAGTTTGAGCTGCATCTGGAAACTGTGAAGCTTCCAAGGGCCCCAGAGAGCAGATGCTGAAGCTGGGTGTGCGACTCTCCAGGTACCAGGAGGGCTTTGGGGTGCCTGGCAAAGTGTGTCTGCTCTACACCTAACTATCTCTCTGCAACACCACCGACAAGTTAATTTGCATTTCTCCAGCTTGATTTTCTTTTGCTAGTTTTGTGTTTATTTAGATGAGCTTTTCTGTGTCTCACCACACAGAGATGTCAGAGAAGGAAGGAAACGCTTTGGAGACGAACAAATGAAAGTTATGCAAGTGTCATTCTAAAATTATTAAATCCACTATGTGTGCAGAGTCTGGCACAGACTTCCTGTCTTCTCTTGCCTCTGTGCTTGGCAGGGTCCATCTGTGACACTTCCATTTGCACCAGCAGAAGAAGCTGCTCAGGTGTGTGCATGATTAAAAGCTGTGTTCGGAAGACACTGCCCTGGGTAGTCAGCTTCCGTGATAGTCATTGCCTTGTCCCCTTTGACCTGAGCTCAGGCAGGGCTGGTCAGAGTGCTTCTGCACCCCCTTCCTCTGCTGCTGCCCTTGCTTCCAAAGCAAGGCCCTCATCCTGGACAGGACCTGTTCTAGGATCCTTCCTTTGTTTTTATTGTTTATTGTATTTTAAAGTGAAAAAAAAGTAAAAACGATGATACAGAATTTCACAACAAAGTAACAGGAGATTAACCCTTGTTAATAAATTGTATATTGTTATCTTCAAAGCAGATTACAAGATATAGACATGAAAAAAATAAACAATGTGAGATCAGTAGTATAGTTACCTGTCTTGTATTTAAGGTGCTTGTTACTTGCCTGAGCTCTTAGTACCAGCAAGTGTGTCTGGCACCTTCTGCACTATTACTTGACCTATGGACACATTTAGTACACTTTTCCTACTCGACTACATGTGTCAGAAGTCCTGTTCCTAAGGAGCTTGCAGGTTATCTTGCCTTCTTTGTATTTGTAAACCGACTGGCGCATAGTTATCAGGTTCAGAGACAAAGAACCCTCCTGAGGTATCAGGAATTACCACCAAAGGTCAGGGCTCTGACTGCAATCAGCTGTGTTATGAGCACAGCTGAAACCAAGCGCTGTTGCTACTGCTGAGGCAAAGAGCACAGGAATCGGAGAGTGTGTCCTGATTCTGCTCTGTTGCGAATCCTGGGAGCATGACGTGTGGCATGTCTGTGTCCTCTAAAAATTCAGGCATTGGGATCTCAACACATAGATTTGATTATGTAAAGAGACAGAGTCTTTGAGAGCTCTTTGTGATGGATGAGTGCCTTCAGAGGAAGAGATGGGGAGGGCTTGGTGGTGTTCTTAGCTCTTTACCCTACTAGAATACAGGAGCAGGTGGAGGTCTCCAAACCAGGAAAGGGATCTATCTCTTCATGCAGGATCTGCCTCCACCTTCAACTCAGACATTCCAGCTTCCAGTCCTATTAGACATGCGTTTCTATTGTGTAAGCCGCTCAAGTTTTGGGAAGTTGTTATAGCAGCTTGCACTGGAACTGAAGGGGTTTAATAAATGTTAACATGAAGTTATCAAATGGAATGACTGATAGATGGGAGATGTGCAGATCCCAGAATCCACAATGGTAAAGACAAGGCTCAGATGTAGAAGAGGAACCGTGTCAAGAGAAAAGAAAGCAATTATGGAATCAAGGGAATTGAACCTTTCTGATCATTTCCTGTCCCTGGAAACTTTATAAACTACCGGAAGTAATAGTAGGTTCTTGCTTTACACATTGTAGCCGGAGTTAGGGAATACCAGGGTATCCCCCGACAGAAGAGTCTGCTCCTGTTGCAGGGTATGGGTAGTTAAGAGTTGCACAAAGTAGAATCCCATTTAAGGTTTAAAAATGTGAGAAATTAAAAAACACTGGCAAAGCAGATGATATGGGTAGGTAGAAATGAGAAATATTCTGTATATAAAATCCAGTGAGACCATGTATTTCATTAGAAGTTATAACATACAGTGTTAAAAGGTATCTTTTGAAAAACAATTGTCCAAGAGTTGAGTCAAGCATGTTCCATTTATTCTAGTGAAACTTCTGAGTAAAATCTGAAAACTACCATATCTTAATATAGGGGGAATTCAAACGCTTGCTATAAATTGCCTCTCTTATTTTTTGCCTAGCAGAATAAAGAGGGGATCTGTGTAGGGTATAAAGGATAATTAGAAAGCTGTCTGGTGGCTGTACAAGGCTTCTATTTTAGTAGCTATGAGAAGCCTCAGCGCTAAGAGCTTCTGGTCTTTCTAATTTGTTTTTTCCTTATAGGGCACGATGTTACCTAAATTACGTGCGTGCACGTGTGTGTGCACGCGCGCGCAGTTTCTAACTTACACAGCATTGGTGTTTTTTAGGGGGTGTTTTCCTGTGCATTATAGAATTCTCATCAGCATCGCTGGTCTCTAGTCACTAGCTGTCGTCATAGGCACACCCAGTTGTGACAGTCAGTGTTTTCTGCAGAAATTGCAGTGTGTTCCCAAGGAGGGAATGGAGCGCCACCTCTGATTCTGAACTACTGGACTAAATGCGCCTTACTAAGTTAAAGCACGGGCAGGGATGAGCCATGAAGACGGTGTGTGTACATGGGAAGCTGTGCATCTGAGGAGCCTGGGTCTGGGGCTTGAGGCTATGCGATTGATTTCCGAGTTGCTCTTGACAGTGTTACTACCTTACACCAAGAGCTCGTACCCAGCACCCGGGGACAGAGCTCGTACCCGGCACCCGGGGACAGAGCTCTAGTGGAAGTGCTCAGCAGGTCCTGGCGTGAGAAGGTTTACTTTTTGCTTATCTGAGGCTCACCTCCTCCAGAGCTCAGTGCTGGCTGTTGATGACTGATGACTTTGAGGTCCTTTGGGAGTTGCCAGCCAGGCTCTTGCCCTGTCCCCAGTGGCTGTCTCTCTCCCTCTCCCCATCTCTCCAGGTCCCAGCACTTTCCCCTTCACTCATGCACTAATGGATTTCAGAGTGAGAGATCTGAACTACGGAAGTCTAGTCTCTGGCGAAAGTTGGAGGAAACTGAGAGTAAATTTCTTTAAGATGTTTTGCGAGCTTCTTTGTGATCTGATGACCCACTGTTGTTTCATTTGCTTCCTTATTTTTACAGAAATTTCTCCAAAATTGCCAAACTTTACTATAAAATATATATTTGGAAATGCAAGGCGAGAGGGTTGTAGGACCGCTCCCAGAACCAAGGCGTTTAATGAGCTGAGTGACTGCAGCTTGACATTGCCTTTGAAAGGACACTTCTGCTTTTGTTGCTGCTCAACTGTTAAAACTGTACCGAGGGACGGAAGTGGCTCAGCAGTGGGAGATTTCACAGTCAGTGTCTTTCAGCTGAACCAAAGCGCTCTTGCCAGTCCTAGCACCGCAGCATGTTATGTGAACTTGAGGAGGCCTTCGAAGCTAAGCAAGGCTGTAAACCAGTGAGCACATCTAACGACGCAGACAGTAGTCACTTTGACTTGGTAGGTGTTCGGTGGGGCTTCTAGTACATGCATTTTCCATTTTATTTAAAGGAAAATTCTAGCCAATTTGCTTAGACCAACCATCTGGAAGCACTTTTTGTCTTTATTGCCTTTTGACACTTTGCCAGCTGGAGGGAAAAAAAAAAATAGAGGATGAGAAGATTGCAAAATACTGATTTTAATGCCATTGATGTTGACGGAAATGCTCATATTCACCTTTAGGCACACACGTAGACTGAAGGTCAGGTTTCCTGTGTCTTCTCTGTTGATTATTTGTTCTCTGGTTTGTGACAAAGTGATCAGCTCCCTGGCTTTCTGCGGACTTTTCAAGTTACATCTCGAGGGAGGATGCGTCTTGCGCGGGTGTCTCTTTGATCCAGCTCCCTTTGTTAGGTGGGAGAACTCTGTCTGCCAGCTGAGTAGCCGCTGCTGAGCAGTTAAGTTCCTGGCAAAGATGCAGAGTTTCTTCTGTGCACTTCAAAGCTGGCTTTCCTTCACAGTGAGACTGGCTTAAGGACAGGCTAACTGTGCTTACCGGGGTTTCAAAAGTTGTGTCTCTTGTTGGCTCCCTTTGGTAACTGTCGACTTATCATTGGACATGCACAGCTCTCAAGTGGGTCCAGCCTGTCTCATGGTGACCAGAACTTCCTTTGCCCTCAGATCCTGGAGGCCGATCTTTGGGATGCAGTGGGTTGACACAGAAATTGAGAGCCAGCCAAGCAGTGGTCTAATAACTATAAAGCTGCTGTCTATGAAGTACGTGATATTTATAGTTCATCTGCTATCTGCAGGCCATTCTGGGTGTCTTTCCTGTGTTATTTCAGTCAGTCATGATGGAAATCCTGTGCAGTAAAGGGCTCTTTGTGCCTGTCGGTGGTTAAACCTTATCCACAGAACTTATGTAATTTTTGCAAGGTAGACTCAGGAAGCTGTGATTTAGACCCTTATTTGCTAACTCAAAATCCTGTTCTTTGATACCAGGCAAAATGATTATTTTACTTCTCAATCATTGATTGATATTTTAGTTAAATAAGTAGATCTGGTGGATTTGAAGGTTTCGGTGAGTTTCTCGTTGTATTTATAGGCATATTTCCAGTACAGAACACTAGCAATGTCTTCATACTGTCATTGGTAGAAAGTAGAAATGTCAGTTGAGGTAGTGACTACTGAACATTCGCAATGGAGCTGTCTCCATCTAATGCTGCTTATGCAGGATCCATGATATTTATGGCACTGAGTATAGAAAAATGTAATCAAAGAGGCCCTTTTAAATGTTATATTCATTTAGTGAAACTATATTGGAAAGACATTTGTATAAAGAGTCAGTGAAGAACTGTCATTTTAGATGACAGCAAATTTCTCTTATATATAGTTGAATCACTAGATCTTAAATGCAGCTGACTGGTTTTCCATATCTTATGCTTCATTTATTTAAATGAAATTAATTTTACTCAATGGTGTCCTTTAAAGCTGTATATATTATTAAGGTGAAATACTATTATTATGATAATGTGGGTTTGCACATATATTTTCCTCACATAATTATGTAATACATTTTCATTTTACAGTAACAAAAGAGTTGAATATTCTTTTAGCTCTTACCCAGCTAAACAAAAAGGACTGTAGATGATAATTATGAATCACAGTATCCTAACTTGAAAAGATAAAAAATTCTCTCCATTTTTTCTGATAAGCTTTTGTACATCTGTTTAGATGAGCACTTCGCTTGCATCAGCAGAAGTTCAGCTACAGGAGGAGTGGTGGACTGCATAAGAGATTGGAAAAACTCAGAGGGCAGGAAAGTTTCAGAGGCCTAAAAGATTATTATGGCTATGAAATTTGCCCGTTATTAAGCATAGAGCTTTTGCTGTCCACAAGAGGAAGTGGCTGGTGTCACTTGCAGTCCCTCACCTGTGGCTGACCATACTCAGCAGAGTGGCTGTTCCCTGACTAAAGCAGTGACCGTACGCATTCCTTCTCCCTGCCCTCTTCCCCTCCTCTTCTACCCCAGGGTTCTGACCACTCCTTCCCGAGAGTCTTCCTATAAGTGGGCTCTCCTGGAAGGAATTGCCCGGCGAGTCTGTGTATATCAGGAGTTCTGGCTCCACTTTCTCTGTAGCTGGATGCTTTTTGTTAAATCTTGAAAATCTTCATAAGTCTTCAGAAGTTAGGTGGAAGTCTTCTTTTGATATTCTGACTTCCTTGTTTCTAGCTGATACCATAGGTGCACAGTGTGGACATGTGAGTTTGCTGTCACAGGAGGTCTATGTCTAAGTAATCCTCTTTGTACTTCTCCACAACCTCAGTTGACAATTTTGGGAAAAAGAAATTTTGCCCACTGTCGTGGGTAGATTTTGTCACTAGGTGGTTTCAGGTCTCATTTCCCAGCATTGCTCCCAAAGTCTCCTCCACTCTTGACTTCTACAAGCTGGATACCAGACCTGGTAACCTTGCACCCCCAACTAAGGGTGAGATTTTGCTTCCCCTCCTGCCCACACTCTTTCTACACATGGCCAATTTGCTGGTCTCTCTGGAGTTGTGGATAACAGTGGGAGGACGAATCTACAGATGCTTTGCTATACAATTCAATCTCTTTATAGAAGAAAATAGTAAAAGTGGAGCATGTTCCATATGCTAAAGAATATTACAAGTCAAAATAACCATTGCAGAGATCTCCACACATAGCCTTATAGGTTGAGAATCATATCAGAAGTTGTAAGTAGTATTTTATTTTCACAACAATAATTTTGTAGCCTGAACTGTAATTAGAAGGGGAGTGATGAAGAAAGACTCTTGGGGTCTGTGACAACAGTGATTTTCTGCCCACCATTGACTGGGGCAGGATGCTGCTCTCTTGTAGTCATGAACACCTTGGGTAGTTTTTGCTAAGACCCACTGTCTCTTTCTAAGGGCAGCTCTTGTCCCCACGATCACTATATTTTTGGCTGTAACTCACCTCAGGTTGTCTTCTTATGAGATGTAACTAGTGATATTTTTAATCATGGTGGCATATATAATGTGAGTCTTGTTCAGTGGATATAAGATTCATTTTTACTTCTTCTTCCTTCTTCCATCAGTTCCTGATGGTGATTCGTAATCATAGTTTAATTCCTTGGGCTGGGGATGGACCGTCTTCATGGCCGTGGACGAGGTGTGGTAGTGTTAGGGTCTGTCAGTCTGTAGGTGATGTGGGAGAAGTACTAGGCCCACTTGGCTGGGGACTGTGTAAGTGAGACTCCAGTGTGCTTTAAGGGTGTGCAGTCTGACACCCGCTTTTCCTTCTTCTTGAGGTGGCTTGAGGTTACCAGCACATGGGTTGGGACAGTATTGGGGAACACAGAAGGCCAGTAGAGTGCAGGCCAGGTATGTGCGCAGAAGTTGTTAACTCATGTTGTTTAGTTCATGGCTGAGCTCAACAACGTCCAATTAAGAAGATTTATTAAACCCTGAGCCCCGAGGATAATCAATAGCACAGCAGAGCACACGCTAACAACATGCCATTTGATTTCTGCCTTTTTGAGTCCTGTAGCCAACTGACCCTTTTTCTTTTGCTTGAATTGGAATGAGTAGTATGCATGCAGGTTGAAAATGCTTTTTGGAGTAGTGCTGTAAACTGTTTTATTTATGGGTACACAGTGTACATAGCTTTTCAGATCATCACGGGATGAAATGAGAAATGCCTTGGTGAAAAAAAAAGTCCAGATGGAAATTGTCTTTTCCATAACTCAAGAATAAATATAGTGAGGAGATAGAGAACACTCTGTAGTGGGAATGTAGGCAGCTTGTATGTCTTTCTTCTGTACATGCAGATTGCTTTGTTTACTTATTTATAATCAGCAAAAAGAGTAGCCTCGATGCTTTGCAAGATAAAGACAAATGAAATTCCCAAGCCTGGAGAGTTTGACTGCCAAATGCCCAGGGAAATCAGGCAGTAAAACAGCCATAGCAAGATGGAACAGAATACTTTGAAAAGGGGAATAAATAAGGGCCTCTGGATCCTATGTGCCATGAAAGAAAATTTACTGGTTATAATTTCTGTATTTTTAAATAAGATTTCAGTAACTTTCTGGCATATACTGCGTTATTCTTATTAATCTTTCTTAATAGACCCATAAGATCATGGAGTTTGTTTTGTGTAATTATCATAGATATAGGTGTATGTTTACTGGCTATTCACATACTTTCTTTTATTTAATAAAAATAAATTAAAGAAATGGGACAATGAAATTTTAGATTAACTTTTAACTTACGGTTTTCCAAAACGATCAACTTCACATGATAAAACTAAGGCTGAAAGAGGTTTTATTTATGAACTAATTTTTATAGGTATTTTCACTGGAAGATACATGACTTTTTTAATCAGGATTGCCTTGTGCCTGGGTGTGAGGTGGGGAATGGCTGTAAGTAAAGGACCCAGCAGCACACTTGATCTTCACTTGAAACCGGGGAACAGAAGGACACCTGCCTGGTTGTTAAAACCAGGGCGCCTTCCAAGGCCTCCTCACCCACCTCGAGGCTTTAAGCAGGTGGTGGCATGGAAGCAACAGGAGCCACCCTGGCAGTGGCACAGCCCTCCCACTGTGTCTGATCTCCTGGGGGAGATGGGCCTGCTCTGCAGCCGGGTGCACTAAATGATTTCTCAACACTTCTGCAAGGAGTGAAGTGTGCTTTTCCATGGGGAGGAGCTCAGTCGTGGAAAGCTTTGAGATACGAATGTCTGAAGGTCAGCCGGGAACACGGTTACAGAGCTGCAGCTGCAAAGCCTCCTCCGTGTACAGGTACAGACCCCTTCATAGGGGTCATAGAGAGGAGCCCTGGGGGTGGGGGCTGCACCAGAACCTGGGGACAGATTTGAGGTTTTAGATCTTACTCAGCCTTGAACTAAACCTGGTAGATCTGTGATTTTTTTTTTTCCTACACAGATTCTTCCTCATAAGCTGAATCATTTATTGGTTCATGATTTCTTACCAGTGGCTTCATTTGGACTCCTGATATGGAGGGCCCAACCTGAATCCCAAAGTGTGCTGTAGAATTTTAAACTCTGTAGGTTTACAGTGAGAAAGATGCATGTTGGATGAATGCTAGTTTTTTCCCCCCTTCTCAGTGAGTTTCATGCATCTTCAGCCTTTTTTCTAACGGCAGGTGGGACCCGACATGCTCGTACAGAAACCTTATGTGAGGATGGGCTCAGGTGGCCAAGGGTAACTGAGGCACGTCCAGCTGGTCTTGGGATTCTTGTCTTCCAGGTCTAGCTTTGCTGCCACCTAGATCGGTGGCTGTCAGACAAGTGTCTTGGTTTCTAAGGATGTCAGGTCCCAAGTTGCTCAACAGAGAAGGTTGCAGTAAAATTGGTGGCTTTAACACTGTACCTAAATGACCCTAGGACTTCTTCTGACTTTGCTTGGAGGAGAGGCAAGGTAGGCTCAAGACTTTTGAAAATAGGGTTCTTATTGTCATTCAAAAGTTGAACATTAGTCACCTCCATGTTCTGGAAATTCTTTTGGACTCCATCACAGTTAGTTTAGAAAAGACAATTTAAATGCAGAATTTGTCTTGGAACTATTTTTAGTTTATTTTAGTCTAGTTTAGTTTAGTTTTTATTAACTAATTAAACTAGTTTAGTTCAGAGTGACCACCAGAGAGGTAGCGCAGAGATCCTGGAGAAACCTCCGCCTTGGCTCAAATCTCAGCGCTGCCTTTTCCCAACCATTATCTCAGGCTCATTATTTAATGCCCTGTCCCAGTTTCCTCATCTGTAAAATGAGAATACGAATAGTAATAGCCCTTTAATTGCATTGTGAGGAGGATAAATTAGTTGGTAATTATAAGATTCTGAAAAGCATGCCTAGCAGCTGATAGGCACCATGTAGGAGGTAAGTAAATAGTTGCTCATGCCTTGGAACGTTAGTTTCTGAACATAACATAGAAGGGATTTCTGCATTTTGTGAGCGGTTTCAGCATTTACTATGTATCCAATACATGTGAAGTTTGACTAATAAGTTGTTAGTCTAAAAATTTGTGTGGAGGGATATCCTACACCGTGAAAACCACTTGCGCAATTTTTGGAAACGTAGAAACCCCAGAAACAGGAAGGCGTACAGCAGCGGGGAGGTGTGTGCCGGAGGGCAGAGCCTAGTCAGGCACACAGAGTTCCACGGTGTGGCAGCTGCGGCCTCCGCCTGGCAGGCCTGAAGGCGATGGTGATGGTGGTGGGGCAGCGGTGAGGGTGGTGCTAGGTGTGTGGTAGAGATGGTTGTGTTGCTAAGAGTGGTGGAGTTGAGGTGGTGACAGTTTTAGTGGTTGGTGGTGGTGATGGTGGAAGTGGTGGTGGTAGTTTTGGTGGTAGTTTTGGTGGTAGTGGTGATGGTGGTCCAGGTGGTCCAGGGCTGCAGACTCTCCTCTTTCCCCTAGTACCTTTTGGACTGGATTCTCACCACCCTCAGTTTAAAAGCAT
Source organism: Hydrochoerus hydrochaeris (assembly GCA_004027455.1). Classification (NCBI taxonomy): domain Eukaryota; kingdom Metazoa; phylum Chordata; class Mammalia; order Rodentia; family Hydrochaeridae; genus Hydrochoerus; species Hydrochoerus hydrochaeris. The sequence goes on from PVLA01006579.1 coordinate 83,422, forward strand.
CCGGCAGGCTGTGTCTACTAAGAAATGTCTTATGGGTGAATGGGGGGGAGAATTGCTGGGCACCAAAGAAGTTGTATTTCCCTCTGTTCTTCACTACTGACCCAGTGGAGGTAACAGTTCTTAGTGTGTAATCCTGTTGCCACCTAGAAAGCAAAATAAAAGCTGCGAGGTGACTTAGGGGACCTTCCTCTCAGAGAGGTTTCTGTTCAGGTTTTTAAACTGGGTTACCGGAAGGCTTTGCTCGTAAATTCTGACAGTGTGCATTTCCTTTACCAAACAGACTGTTCTTGTTATTCTGGTAACAGAGGCACAGTTATCTGGCTCCCATTATATAATGGATTTGTGAAATCTGCATTTCATTGTGGTGAAACTGCGTGTTTCTCTGATTGAAGATACAGTTTTGATTAGTACGCGTAGCATTTTCCATGAGATCATATTAGCATAGTAAGAAAAGAAGAAAACTGAGCTGTGGAAAATGAAGTCAGGATATTCCTTTTTTATGTCTAGTCAGCTTGAAGAATAGTTTATTCATTTTTCATGTTGCTCATTTGGCTTTTTAGGTTGTAACTGCATATAGCAGTGATTCTCAGTTTGAAAGATAAGGATTCCCCCCATACTGTAAACATTTGTCAAAACCTAGACACATCATTTTGATTGTCATGATGGTTGTCTTGTGTCACAGATGTCACATGAGTAGAGACAAGCAACTCTGCTAAATCCTCCAATGCACCAGAGAGTGCCACCACCCCCCAAAATAAAACTTTGTGTTACCCCCAAATCACAGTAATGGTGAGGCCAAAAAGTTCTGGGTATGGTGTTTACCCTATGAGATATTTGGTAGAATATATTCTTTGTTTTTGAATTTCTTCCTTTCTCTTTTCCATATGCCATGACATAACTTCTGCTTAGAGACTTGTTTGAATTCCGTCTAGTGGAGAAATACTTCTGTTGGACTAATTTCTCCCAAGAATTTTTCTGTGCATTCTCTTGGTCCAAATGTTGCCACTTATATGTCTTGATTTTCAACATAATATTTTGTCAGCTTTGTTAGGTCAGCATTTATTTGTCTTCCCCTTATAGTTTTGTGTTAAGCTTCTTAATACTTGGTAAAATTTCTTTGAATTATTTTTAATTAAAAAAATTTATTTGTTGAGTTATTTTAAAAATGTAGTCTAGTGCTAACCATACTTTTTGTACACCAACAGATATGTAATGCTTAAACTTTCTGTTTCATGTATATGCAAATCAAAATATATTCTTGATACCCATAATTCTTTAAAGAGAAAAATCACTTATTTTTTTTTCCTAAAGCAGAAATATATTCAAATCTCACTGGACATGATTACTGACATGAAGGCTGTCTGTTTCACATTTGAGGAGGAAATAATACTAGCTTTTGATTTTCCTAGGTTTCGATTATTTAATTCATTTTTTGGTGAATGTGGGATAGGCCCTGTGTGCGACTGTTCCTACGAGCCGACCTTTCGATAGCCCCTCTTATCTTCCTCTTATGCATCGTGTTCTAAACTAACATTGCTGCCTTTGCTGAACTTAGCTGGGAGTAAGCGGCTGCCACTAGGAAAGGTTTACATTTGGGCAAATACTGCTGTTGTGGACGCAGAGTGCTTTGAGACAGCTAACTTGGCCGTGTCACTTTAACCGCATCCCATTTGTTTTTGACAAGCACTTTCCCACTTTTCTGGCCATTCGAGGCAGAAGATATGTGGTAGGGTTGTCACTCATGGGAATTGGAAGCCAGAGGTCCGTTCTTCTCTGGTGGGTAAGGAGTGGCCCTGCACATTCACCGATTTGTCCCGTTTTTGCTGGCCTCGAGGCCCTGTCTTAGGTGAACATGCAAAAGCGCAGCTGTCTGACCCCGCTTACTGTGGCCGAGCCACCTACACACAGACATCCAACGGTCCGTGCTGTGACACGTAATAGTCAGTGACCTGGAAGAGAATCAGGTGGATCTGAAGTCCACACTTTTAATGAAGGGCGGCAACCCATTCACAGTTATTGACCCTTGGCTGTGCACCTGGCCACCCTCTGGATGTGACTTCACTCGTCCTCTCCTTACAGCCAGCCAGTGAGGTTGGCGGAGGTCTACCAGTGGTCCCTCCAGAGACCCTGTACCTCACGGAGCTGGGGTTCATCAACCACGGTTCTAACTCTCGTGTCTGACCCAGGTCTCTCCAGCTCCAGGGATGCTGTTTGTTTCATGTTGTCTTCTCCAGAATCCCACTGGCTCTGATTTGTGGTGTTCAGTTCAAGGAGGGCGAATGGAGACAAACCAGGCTCCAGGGAAGTGTGCTGGGCCTTCTGGAAACTAGGTTTTAAATACTTGTTTCAGTTTAGTTTCCCGCTGATTAGCGAGTGTGCTGGGCCCTGGGTTGGAATGCACAGCCCCTGGATGTCAGGAATGGCTTTTACAAGGATACCTGGGCAGTCGTATGATGGGGTTCCTGTGGGATTCTCAGGCTCTGGCAGCACTCTTTTCCCATGAATCCACTTCTATCCCCACGCTCAGAATGGGCAGAAGCGCTGTAATGAGCAGGGTGTTCTGTTCCCCCTGTTTTGTTTCCTGACGTGTGCAGACACGGTTCCTGAGAGCATTCCTGTGCTGGCTGCTTGGGCCTGTTGTTTCGTGGTGGCCTAAAAAGAGAACTTGCTTAGCATCGTGTAGCTCTAGAAGTTGCTTTCAAACCACATGGTTCCTCCTTAACCTGGGTGAGAGAACGTGCTCAGAAAAGCCATTATCTTACATTCAGTTTTGCGGGGAGGTAGCTGGACAATCTGTTCTGGAATCTACTACCATTTCCAAGAAGGGAGGGACTCAGTGTATTGTCCATTGCTTTTTGGGTCATACATAGCATCCTCATCCCATAAATTACCCTTTAACCTTCTTGGGACGGTCACCTCAGATTGCCCACCTGGACATTCTTTTTTTTTTTTTTTTTTAATTTAGAGAAAAAAAGTAAAAAGGGTAGAAATAATACAGAATTTTTAAAAAATAGTAAGAAATGACTAGTCAAAAAATAACAGTAAGAAATCAGTTCTTAGTGTTTGTTTATTAATTAATAAGTTACCATTTTCTTTCTGTGGTCTCAAGAACTTGCTGGAAGCTAATTTAATCATGTTTTTGCCCCTGACAAGGAGAAATTGTCTTAAATTCTGTGTTCAGGGAAGCACTGAAATGGGCTTTGTTAAGAGGAGCTCTTAGTCACAAATTAGTGCGAGCATACATTTCAAAATAAGCTTGATTAAGCTTATACATGCACATAGCGCTGTATATCACATATATGCCTACAGGAGTATATACAGTGTGTAATACACAGCGTTAGTGACTTCAGCTGTATTACCAAGTCTGTAAGTGGATTAGCTTTAGAGGGAAGATTTATTACTGGTATAAGAGGGTTATAGGCACCTAAGCTACAATTTGGGCTTGGTTTTTAGCATACGTACAGTGGAAAGTGCTATTTTCAACCACTTGACTTTATGACTTAGATGAGAAGAAAGCACTGTTGTCGTCTACTTCATTCACCCTCTTGGCGGGCCACTAATGAAAGCATAGATCACCACAGTTCAGGACCATGTGACAGCTCTGAATTTTGTAGATGGGAAAATGAGTCTTGGCTTCATTCTAAAGATGATTCACAGCTGAAGTGGGATATAAACACCCCGAAGTTTTGTGCCCAGACCTCTGCCGTGTCTCTGACCAGCTCCAGTGGCAGGAGAGGTGTGTAGTTTCCGTAGATGACTTCTCTCATTTTTTCTCTGCGGTTTCCTGAAGCCATCTCCAGTGCACATCCCTCTGCACGCTGGCCAAGGGTGTTCAGCAGAGGGCTGGCCCTCCTTGTCAATTGAGGCACAAATGGCTTAACATTAAAGGCCTCAGTCACCATTTCAGCATGACAGCAGATGCATGTTGATCATTGCATGCTAGTCACTGTGAGGAGATGCACAGCAGGGATTCAGTATAACAATCTGCTTCCAACCCACAGGGAAGTACAGGAATGCATTAGTTTCACCTGCAGACAGTTGAACCACAGCAAAGTGGATTAACATCCCCAGTTTTCTCCCCAGCTAGGGGTAGTGCAGGGATCCAAGCTCATCATGCTTAGAGAGGGATAGAGGAGTTCGGCTTCTCAGTCTCTCCTCACACTCTGTCCTTTGCCCCACAGGCACTGACCACGTCCCCATAATAGATTATGACAGTAAAAAGGTGAAGTGACAACAGTACCCTTGGCCACAGGCTTGTGTTGTGCTGGCTGAGGAAATTATGTTCACAGCAATGACGTCACTCTCAGAGGGAAGGCTTTGTACAGTGGTTCTTAGTGTAAGGTAGAAGGAAGAATTAATTCTCCTGGGGGATGAGCAGGAGTGAATAACACAGCTGTCACCAATGCAATGCAGATGAGTTCCCCAAGGTAGGGAAAGTAGAAAGATATGGTCACTTTCAGATGGCTTCCAGAGCACAAAGAGCAAAGGGATAGGGCAGGCATCTGCAGGGTGCTTGGTCACCGGAGCATGGCAGGGGAGGGCAGGAAGGGGACATGCAGTGAGATTTTGCTGTGTCTTGTTGGCCTGGCTCAGGGCTGATCCCAGGACCAGTGCACAAGGTCTCAGCAGAGGTGTTTACACCCTGCTTGAGAGAGAAGAAGAAGAGCTGAGGCAGAGATGCCTCGTCCAGGATGCCGGTGGGACATGGAGAGAAGCACACCCCCAGGTACTGTTCAGTGGCCAGTGAGGTTCTGCACTTAAAAGCATGAACCAATTTGGGCTGCACAAAATCTTGACAGGTGAGGGTACTAATAGCTGTAGATGAGTAAAGAAGGTTGGCAAAAGTTAGTGACTTCTAAAGTTACGAAGACAGCCAGTAGGCATATTGTAAACTCACGTCTTCTGATTCCAGAAATAGTTGAAGAGCCTGTGAAACTGATCCTTTTTGTAGCAGAATCATGAAGTCATAGCATCTCTTCTGAAATTGACCACGAGGCTGAGACAGGCCACTTCTAACAAGCCTAGAGAGCATTGCAAATATACCCTTGAAGTAAGTTGTCCAAGTTGGTTCTTTTCAGCTTTGGGGTTTTATGTTCACAGTGGAACTACATAGTCCTGAGGCTTGATTGATGTTGCTTTGTTAATGGAAGATGATGTAGGTGTTTTGTGGATCCTCCCTGATGAGTTAAAGAGCGAATCAGAAGACGATTATAACATCTTAGTCCCGTGTGTGCAGCTAACCTCTCTGAGCACGTGGTTCCAGCCAGTGGGGACCTGGCTTTCCATGCCATTAATCAGTGGAGACAGCTGTCTAGTGGTACATGTGTGGGGCTGATTTGGCTGGGACGAGCTCACATGACTGATGAGCACAAGCCGAAGACAGTGTCCTGGGCTGGGGGATGGTGACAGTCACGAAGAGCAGCCGTTCGCTCTGACCATGTCCTGCTGACTAGCCACCTGGGGCCCATTCTCATCCTTCAGAGTCCTTCAGAAAGCTCCCATGGGATGAGACTCTTTCCCCCCAAAAAAATCTCCCATGAGGATGGTAAAGATGGATAGAACTGAGATTTGGGGGCACGCAGTATTTTGTGATCCGAAATGCTTCTTGGACAGCTCACCCCGCATTATATAACCTTGTGTGGTGGGAACCGTGTGTGGAGGAAGGATGAGTCTGATGCAGGAGAGCCCAGCCGGGACCCCGAGAGACCCTGAGTCCTTGGCGTTGCACAGGGGTTTCAAGACTGAGCTTTGTATTTGGAACTGGGCCCTGTACCTGCTCCTCCTGTATCAAGGTGCACACAGCAGGACACTCTCCTTGCCTGACTCACGGCGCCATGTACCGCACATTGTAAAATACCAGAGCATTTGCAGTTCACACTACTTGAGATACTGTGTCCAAGCATGTGGGCACAAGCCTGTCGCCCTTACACCTCCTGACTCTTCTGTCTTGCTCTTGTCCTTGACCGTTACTAAAAGTGATGAAAGGTTGTAAGACCGGTCTGCATGACCTGCTGTAACTTTGGAAACAAACTAGGAAGGAATGGAGATTTCTGTGACTTGAGATGGGGTGAGGAAGTATGGGCAGAGTCCAGAGGAACATGTGTCGTGCATTTAGATGAGAGTGGCCTCTTAGGCTTGGAGCCAGGGCTCTGCCAACCAGTTATTAAATAGATAATAGAAAGAGGTGACACAAATTATGTAATACTTTCCAATGCTAGGCATGTAAATTATGAAATAGCTTACAATTAAAAATAATGTGCAGTGTTTAACTGATTGTAGAATCCGTGGCTTCATGAATATGGATGGGGCAGGAAACTCTGGATTGCTGGCACATTTCAATCAGACGTGTTCTGTGGCTGAGGCCATTGGAAAAGAACATTGCTTTTTATACAGGTCTTTTACTATCACACTTAACTTACCTTCGTCACCCCTGTGCCACCTGTGCCTGGCATTGGGGAGCCTGGGCTTTAAAAGGAGGAGCTCTCTCCTTTCTTTGGGGGCTCTTACTATTGCGGCCACTTCTAGGTGCCTGCTCTGAAGCTCCTGACCCCAAAGTACTCAGGGTCCCCCCCATCAGCTTTCCATTCCCACCTGCTTCTGCTGCAGAAGCGTCACAGGAACCCAAGAACCTGATTGCCTGAGTTGACACTGAAGCCCTTTTTAAAAAACACCATCGTTCATGGAGATGAAGCCTCGTGCCTGCACACCTGCCCTTGTAAGATTTTCAGTGCTTTTCCTGTGTTCGCAGCTTTGTATGACCACCACCACTATCTGGTTTCAGAATCAGTCCTTTAAAAAGCCCGTGCTCATCAGCAGGGCCTCCCCATCCTGCCTCCTTTGAGTCCTTGGGAATGGCTAATCTCCACTCAGTCTTCATGAATTTGCCTTTCCTAGATAGTTTATATAAGTGAACTTATAAAATACGTGGCCTCCTATGACCAGTGTATTTAGCGTGTTTTCAGGGTTTATCTGCCACACACCATGCATCAGCACCCCATTCTTTCTCTGGCGGAGCGACACTCTACCGTATGGTACAGAGCGTTCTCCTCATTGGCTCACCAGTTGTCAGTTGATGGACACTTGGATCTTGTCCACTTTTTGGACTGATCCTGAACAGCGCAACTGTGGACACTCACATGAAAACATTTGTGTGGATTTTTATCTTTACTTCTTCAGATGTGCTGTGGACATTCCTGCGTCACTGGAATTCACTTTTATATGGACAGATATTTTCATACCATCTTGCCTTTGGAACTCTGCGTCCATTTTACAGAATTTAGGGATGGAAAGAGATGAGAGGGACAGGGACAAGTGTGTCAGAGGTATCAAGATGTGCCACCAACATGTGCTGTTTCCTCAGGACGAGTGTATGTCTTACGGAATGCAGGCACACACTAATCAAAACGAGGAGAAGGAAATGTAAGTCCTGTCCTCTCCTGCGGCAATAGTAGGGTATTTCTGTAGCGTTGGCAGGGTTCCTAAGGCAAGCAGTCTTTCTGTCATCGGTGATGTGGAGTTTCCCAGTGGTTTTGCAATAAGAGGCACATGAATTGAAGTCCTTATATTTTTGTGGTGGCTGATAACCCGGGATTAGAAGCTTGATTTCTCTGTCTTGTCCAAATTAAAGGTAAGTCTGTCATACTCAGATGCTCAGAGTCTTTCATGTCATTGCACACCGCAGTGGTGATGTTTGTGTGGGTGAACTGGTAAGTGAAATCCACTGCTCATCTGGAGGGCTGGAGGTTTTCAATTTGTAGGTGGCATGCTCTGCAGTTCTGTGGAGTCCTCAGTACATAGGTCTTCTCTCTGAGGTGGAATCGTTCTCTTTTGTTAAGGTAATTGTTTTCTCAGTGTGTACAGTCTTGACTCTTTCCATAACCTTTCCTGCTGTAATCTGTAAGAACCACCGTTAACCAGTGGAGAAAAATATTGCACAGTAAACCCGGGGTTTGAAAGGTTATGATCTCGTTGTATTTTATCTTCAGTATGATATGTAGGAGAAACTCACAAGATAAACGGAGATGCCAGCTACGCTGTCTTTGAGCACATTAGCTTGGCTTCCACTCAGGAAGTTATGGATGGCTACCACCAGGGCACTTAATTTGATCTGGAATTTGATGCCACACAAGCCTCGTATTTCCTCTAGGCTTCTGGACATCACTGTGTTTTACTTGATTTGTTTTCTTGCTTTCACTTCAGTCAGCGGGACTTTGGCCCATATACAGCTTCAGTACAGAAATCTAATTTCCATTTCAGTTTCCTACTGGGAGTAAAATCTTCAGCCCAGAGGGATTTCATGTGGGGATGTTGGGTACATTGTGTGGCTCTATTTTATTTCTCTCTCTGGATGATGGATTAACTCTTTCTGTTAGGTAAGGTCCTCACGAGGTGCCAAGCTCTAGGGCATCTTGAGCATCAGCTGCTACTGAGTTACAGGAGCTCCTTTGCATGGACCTCTGACAGCATAAGAGGATTCGGGCCCTTCAAAACCTAATGGAAGTGGATTTCGACACCATCTTCTGTGTTCTAGATGCTGTCTTCAAGTCTCATGGGTGAAAAATTTCCCGTGACTAGGATTAGCAGAGGCACTTCTGTTCCCATGGGTATGAACTAGAAAAGGTGCTTAAGTTACCACTTTCTGATTCTTCTCTCCTGCATTTTCTTAGCAAAATAATCTGCAATTTTTTGATTATAATAATTATACAAGCTGATTTGCAGTTAGCTTGCAGAGATAACCTCCTGAGATATTAACACTTAGGTAAAACCATGTATTGCAGAGTTCATGGTTGGATCTATTTTTCTCCAGGTGTTCATCACTGGAGGCAATACCCACCTTGTCATGTCTAACAGTTGTGGGCATCCGTGGGCTTCACTTTGTTCTAGGTGTTTTGCATTGGTTAGTTAGGTTCTTCTAAGCTTAAGGAAAAGCATGAAGGTTTAGTTGTGTTTCCATATGAGAATACTTGTGTGTGTGCACATTTGTGAGTGTGCACCTAGCTGGTTGTGAGGATGTGAGTGTACTTGTTTATATGTCTGTATGCACTTGTTTATATATTTTATGAATAGCATTTAGGGTCCTGCGTAACTAACATATACTGAACATGTCCATAAGATTTCTTTTAGTGTCTTTCCCATGTGTACACACAATCCTCTACTTCCAAGGAGATTAGGTCTATATAAATCCATTGTAATTGAAAATATCATGCATTTAAGAAGCCTCTGTTACCATGTACCATAGCTTAATGCGCTGATGCCCAGGTGGTTTTGCCCGGGTGATCTTGGGACCAGCTGGCACCTGTGGCTTCTGACCACTGCCCGGTGTTTCCTGAGAGGACTGGGCTAAATATAAAGATCCAAATTCCACATTCAAAGTACTGTTTGTTTTTGCTAAATGCGTGTCTCTCTCGCACCCATGGCGAAGCTGAGAAGGTATGGTCACACCAGTTGGCACTGTGGCCATCCTAGGTGCTTCCAAGTCATGCATGTGACAGGTGACCAGAGCAGATGGCTGTATCTCAGTGTAAACCTTTGTGGCCTCTATGTTAAAACTATACCTGTGCTTTGCATTAGTCAGGTAGAGTAAGACAGGAGATGGAATGACTGTGAGGAAAGAAGTTATGGACACGGGAAGTGCAGGACCCACACAAGGCCACTGGAGGAAGGACCAGGGAAGGAGAAGAGGGAGAGGGTGGAATAGGGCAGGGCCCAGAGCCTTGGTGGGACTCCTTTGGGAAGGAAGGGGTGAGATAGTTGGATCCATGAGATTAGCAATCAAGCTAGATTTTGAGGTGTGCTCAGAAAATACTACGAATATTTAAACTAAAATAAGTGTGGCAGCAGGGGACATGTTGTCTCATCATTCTTGCCACCTTCTTGAAGCAGTTCTAGAAGTCCTCTTCTGCGAGTATCTTTAGTTATGCTGTTATGGTTGCCTGAATATCTTGAAATCAATTCAAAATGTGTACCTGTCGTAGTCCTTTTGTTTTAGGGAAGAAAGAGCCAGGAGTCACACAGTGCCAAATCAGCTGAACAAGGTGAGTGGGGACACACTGTCGTGTTTTCATGAGCCTGCCTTTCTGTTGGATGGCATTTGCCATATTTTTGTTCACACTTCATAAAGACGCTCACAGCTGATATTTTAGTGACTTTTCACGGACACAAAATATTCCACAGCCATAGCTTCAAGGAAGGGAGGTTTATTTTGGCTCTCATTTGATGGCATGGGGGAGCAAAAGCTGTTTACTTTATGGCAAGCAGAGAGAGAAGAGAGAAACCAGAGAGGGTGATAAACCCTTTGGGGGGTCATTCCCCCAGAGGCCCCCTTCTTTGGACTGCACCCAAACTCCTAAAAGCAAGCCAGCAGCACCACCTCCATAATCCAATCACCTTTCCGAAGCTCTTTGTCTGTGCATGTGAGGGTCTTGGGGGCCATCCAGATAAAACCCTAATGAAAGAGCAGTTGCAGAACCACTTCAGAAAGTGGTGTGAAGGCTGGGATGTGTGACTGAAGCACGGGGAAGCATTTGTAGGAGGATTAATGGCCGTGTCATTTACTCTAATGATGCTTTGTAAATCTAAACATTCACTGTGTTTTTTGATCACATCACATAGATCTGTTACATCTGACCTTTCAGAATGAGGCGTTGATGGCTTAAAGCATAGCCTGGACACTTGCTTTGTTTCCTCTCTCTGGCTGCTGCCTGTATCACTGTGGTCACAATCGAGGGACCTGCAGGGATGTTCCCAGCTGCAGGATTCAGGGTCACACTTCGCCTCCTCTGTGTGATGTTGCAGAAGGGACAGGGTTGTCGCGTCTACTCTGTCACTAGAAATGAGCTGCTACTGGGAAAGGAAATAAACACTTGTGCTGTGCTTCCCCCAAGGACTTCCCAGGGATGTGCTGCTTACCCCACAAAAGGTGACCCGCAGGACCAGAGCCCATAGTGACCACGCGGGATGTGGGTATTGGTCAGTGTCTGTGGGTTTGAGTGTTTCTTCTTCGCATGAGCTGAGAGCTTTGCATAAGAATGTATCTGTCAGATAAGGTTGATAATGCCAGTTCCTTTTCCTCCGGGAAGAGTGACATTTTCCCACAGGTCACAGGTGTCTAGAGAGCCAGGAGAAAGGGGTTCAGGCTGTGGAGTGTCTGCCTGTAGCTCACTTCCTCCTGTCAGCCACAGTCACCCTCATAGCTTTTCTTCACCCAGGAGTAGTGAAGACACTGGGAATGTCCCATGCTGTGTGCAGAGTGCTTAGGAAAGGTTGGCCTTGCCTGACCGAAGTTCCTGTTTTCAAGCCTCCTTATTCCAGCTCTTCTCTTTCTCTTCTTCCACTGTATTTTCCGCCACTCAGATTCTTCTACAGCCGGGCGGGTGTGCACTGAGTTTGTGTCTGTGTGCGCCTTTCATTTAGCTCAGGACTTAATCCATAAAACTACTTCCTCACCACTCATTTATTTTAAAAGTGAATCTTTTTACCTGATTGAAGTTAAAAATTAATTCATGCTAGTTGAAATCCAAACAACGTAGAAAGATATTTGTTAAAAAGCCTCCTGCTACCTAGGAATGAGCCTGCTTTTCTTTGCATCTGTAAGCATAAAATAGAAAGTATTTATTTGGTTTTAATTCAGTAAGAAATTCGGATTGTCCTTTCTGTATGTCTCTGAGATAAATAAATGTTTATGTTTTGTTTTTATTCAACATCATTTGGATTTATATGTTAGTATGTAGAGTTTTACTACATTGGACTTACAAGCTGCATAATATTTAATGGGATGGATATGCCATGATTTATTTGATCTCCTTATTTCCAAGTCTGGCTTTTTTCATTTCCAGAAGGTAAATGCATTGGCTGCCCCCGTTCTCTGTTTATTTTACCCTGACGCTTTATTGTATGTCTTTGCTGGAAATGGGCTCTTTTTATTTCCAATGCATGGACGTGGTGATTTCCACGCTTGGACGACTTTTGGGATTCACAGCCTCCTCCCACCACCTGCCACTCTCTTCCTCGTGTGGCCGATTCCTTCCACGTGCAGTGGGTCTGCGGTGGGGGAGGGGCCCCGGGCTTGTCTGCACGCTCGCCCTGCTTGGGGGCAGGATCACAAGTCCCGGCGCGAAGGCAACACACGCTCACGGCTTTAATTAAACACCGAGCTGCTTTTATTGTTTGCTTTTAGGAAGGCTTAGGTTTAGTTATTGGAAATTTCTTTTCTTCAAGCATTTTTTCTTAACCCTTATTCATTTCTATTTATCAAATCTGTAGTGCTTCCTAACTGCTAGAAAGTAGCCTCAATTCTTTCATATTTATTCTCCTCTTCTCTCCTCTTCTTCCCTCTCTTTTCCTTTCTTTGGTGGTATTGGACTGAACCCATGCCTTGCACTGAGCCGCACTGTCGGTCCTTTATGTATTTATTTTACTTTTGAGATATGGCCCCACTGGGTTGCCCAGTTTGGGCTCAGACCTGCAGTCCTCCTGCCCCTGCCACCTAGAGCACTGTCAGGTATTCAGATGATTTTAAGCTATTGTATTTATCTCACAATCCAGAAACTAAAGCATAATGCAGTGCATGCAACACATGCATTGATTATCACAGTCAAAGCTGTGAGCCCATGTGTCTGGGTGCAGCAGCCCGGGTGCCCCTGGGGCTCTGTAGACCGAGGAACCCCGGGGATGGTTCTTAACCTTTGGACTACACAAACGGGTGGTGTGATGTCCTGCAGCGGTGTGTAACCCCTCCATTGTAAAAATGAATGCCATCTGTCATTCCGTTTTCTGGATTTGTGTTTTGGAGTTGTTCTTTTTCCTATTTTTGTTATTGCAGCCACACAACTTTTAATATTTTGAGATACAGAAGTAAAAGCACTTGAAGATAACTTTTCCACTATGACGTCCTCATGCAGTGTTCTCTGTGACCTTTCTGCATTCCAAGCTAATGGAGTGACAAACACAATGCCACATTTTCCAGCATGTGTTCATGTCATAGCCTCTTGTCACGTGCTAGTCCTTAGATGCTTTGGAGTCAACTATTTCAAGGGTCTTTATTGCCTTGTTCTTCCCAAGTCTCATCTACTAGGCTGACTGCAGACTAACGTGAGGAGCTCTGTGAAGGTTTTGGCTGCGGGCAGTGGACGGCGTGCCTTACCTCTGTGTAGCAGCTGGCATCCAGGTCTCCTAGAGCTTCTCCATCATTGGACAAACACTGTGCTGATTACTGTTCCCTTTAGGGTCTTGTCAATTGATCAGTAATATTTACATGCATGGTTCTATGTCATAGGGTCTGGGGATTGCTATGGATTGCTACGAAAGAAAATGAAATGTCTGTCATCTTTTTTTTTTCTTTTTGTCGTTCTAAAACACTAATGAGGACATAAGCAAATACATTGATGATAAAAACACACATTCTACAGTTCCTCTCCTCAAAGCACTGTACCCTACATCTATGAGATGGCAGAGGACAGGGCCCCCGGGGAATGTTTTGCTGTTTTCGATCCAGTCTGTGCTTCATTCTGTTCTGATCCCTGAGCCTCCTGGCCTTATTTGCCTTCTTTGAAAGTACCAAACATCCTTTCCCGCTTAGTAATGTGACCGCTTCATGTGTTGATTGTTTACTGTGTATATTGAAGGTGTTCAGCATGAGGCTTGTATACATTTGCACGAAAAGAACAAATTGTGGGGCTCATGACCTCTCTTTTTAGTAAATCTCACATTACAGGCTATGAAAAAATTTTAAAAAACCCCATTAATACATAAACTGAGCAATTTCAGGCTATTGTATGAAAAAGGAAGAAATAATAATGGAATCTGTTAGAAGTAACAGACAGATACATTTAGGTATGTATGTATGTATGTATGTATGTATGTATGTATGTATGTATTTGAGACAGGGTCTTGCTATATAGTTCAGGCTGATCTTGAATTCACTGTATAGCCCAGGCAGGGCTTGAATTCACAGCAATCTTTCTGCCTTAGCCTCTTGATTGCTGGAAATACAGGTGTGCACCACCATGCCTGACACAGACAGATACTTTAGCTTGCCTGGCTGGGAAGGTTTCCTGGGGTCTTAACATCTGAGTGAAGCCTGAGTAATTGGAAAGCTGTACCTTGATGGAATCTGGAAAAATATCTAGGGCCTAAGGACTAGCCAGCACTGGCTGCAGGACGCTGAGTCCTGCGGGGGTAGAGATCAGAATGAAAGCCCCATGTGTGTGCCTGGGTGCAAGTGTGTGTGTAGTGTGTGCATGCAGGCACATGCACAGACGTGTTTGTGTGTGCATGCATATGTACATGTGTGTGACTTGTGCAGAGTAAGTGAAGAGGCCGGACCAATTGAGAGATGGGTTGGCCGTGGGGCAGACTCCTTCATTGGGGTCGGGATTGGCCGGTTTGGGAGGTTTGCACCAGAGCTGTGGGAGGCTGTTAAGAAGGCTGGAATCACTAAATCACATTCTTTCTTTACAAAGTTTACTCTGAGGGAAGCATAGAAAATAGACCTTTCAAGGCTGTGAAGCCCCAGTCCAACAAGAAAAGCTTCTGCCGGTCCATAGGAGTGGAGACTGGTGTTGGGATTGTGAGGTGAGGTGAGCGGAGGTGGCAGTGTGGACATAGTTTGAGGAAGTGATGACAGGCTTTACTGACGATGTAGAATATCACAGGGTACTAGAGAAGTCAGAAATGCGTTAGCCATGTGTTTGGTTGGTGTCCATTTGGAGGTAACTGCTTGTCTGCAGTAGGGGCAATGGAGTTGATGTGTAAGTTTCTCTTCAGCTGACTGATGATATTCAACCGCTTAGGACTGAGATCGCCTCTCTCCTAGGAAGATGTGAAGGTAAACAGAAAGGTGCTCTCCACAGTGGGGTGGCTGCAGCAGAGTTCTGCATGGGCTGGCGGCACTCTTCCAGGCTTTGCTGGATCCCTCTTGCCTGGTGAAGTTTCTGGTTCCAGGATGGACAAATGCTGCTGCAAAGGGTTATTTAGGCACGTTTCCATGCCCAGGGAAACAGGTTCGGGCCCAAAAGTACGGCAGCTGGTAGAAACAGAAATAGATCATCTGCGCTTTCTTCAGCTGAATGGTTAGTTTGTGTAGCTAAGCTTTGCAGCCCTAACAGCAAAGCATGCTTGCAGAAACAAGGAATGTGCCTTCTGCACAGCAAGCTGGTCCTGGTTTCGAGGCCTTTGCAATTTATGTGCTGACATTTTCAGTTCTTGCATTCAGCGGTGGGACCTCTTTGAGCCTTGTCTCCATATCTGCAAAATATTGGAGTGATTGTGAACATGTTCCGGGTTTATTTCATGAAAGTAAGAGATGTATGAGTGTCGTCCCTACCTATTTTGCAGCTTTTTAGTATTTTATTAGGTGAAAATCAGTGAAAATTTTGTTTTGGATGTCTGAGTAATTTTTAATTTAGCACGGATTTCTTCTTGGCTTTGACATACCAAAGAAATCATTGCTTCCCTCGGATTTTGACTTGTTATGTTGTTTTAAGACTGATTGACTTGAATGGACTCAAATATACTACCTTTGCCATGTTTGGTATATTCCATCTAAAAGATATCATTAAATATATAGCTATTCCCAGCTAAAATCAGAAAATAACAGATCCAGGAGCCTTTCACAAAACAGTCCCGTTTTTCTAAGCATATTTAAGCAGTCTATCATCTGTAAATATAGCTGATACTCCTTCAAGATATTTATGTTTCCATCCTAGGAAAATAACTATAGTTTTGCTGTGCGTTGGAAAATCCTTTTTTGTCCCTTGTTTTGTGCGGTTCCAGTGGATGATTTATGCTGCAGTAACTTCCCAAGACCTGCCACGGCTCCTACTTTTGGTTCTATCTTCCATCTGCTTTCATGTTTCCAGGCCCAAGAGGATGGCTCCTTTCAGCCTGCCTGCCTATAGTAATCCCTTCATCCTTTTGACCAGTAATTGGAAAATTATGACATTTACAAAGGACATTTCTCAAGACCATGAGATTTCATGTATTTGGAGCAGATGTTAAGAGAATTTATTATGCTGATGAAACATCTGTGACAGTGAATGGTAGTGTCATAGGAGAAAGGGAACCCTGAATAACATTTTAATGGAAGTAAGCACCTCCTAAGGAAGGAAAGATGTCTGTAGATTTACATTCTTTCCTCCATCAACTCAGTTCTCAGATGTTGATGGATTATCTGTGGTGTGTGCAATACTTGCCAGAGACTTAGGTTCCAGGGAGATTTGTAGAATGACTCACGTATGCAGCTAGCTGTAGGGTGAAGTAGGCAGTACTAGAAATGGGCGCTCATGTACCCTGGGGCCAGGTGGAAATGAGGGAGAGAAGAATGAATCTCATCAGAAACTGCCCAGAGGTGATGCTTCAGGGTTAGGACTAAAGAATAAAAGAGGAAAAACTATATAAATAGCTGAAAGTGGTGAGAAATGAAAATGCTTGACCTGTGTAGAGAATGAGGCTGGGCCAGGGACATGTCACCAGGATTCAGTGACCACAGGAGGTGTGAGTTTGGGAGGACAAAGTGGGAGAAGGTGGCTGCGTCTGAGGCTGTGAGCCAGACGTCTGAGCAAGTGATGCATTCAGCTGTAGGGGGTGGGGACACTAAGGAGACAGTTGATCATTATGTTCCCTAGGAGAACAGGTGTCTCCACCTGATTTCTTGAAAACATCTCTGTCTTGGTTCCTTTTCTCATTGTTGAGGCAAAATACCTGACTCTCGAAGTAAAAGGAAGAAAGGTTTTTCAAGCTCACAGTTTGTGGAGGTTCGAGTGTGCAGTTGGCTGGCTCCGAGGGAGGGAGGTATGGCAGAGGGGCATCATAGAGGAGAAACTTCAAGATGGGCAGAAAGCAGGGGGGTAGCAAAGCAGAGAAGTAATGAGGAAGCAAGCAGAAGGTGGCCAAACCCCCCACCCCTGCAGTCCACTTTCTGTCTGTCCCATCTGGACTACATGCCCTTAGAGCAGCGATCATCCACAGCCTGTGAGCATCCCATTATCCACTCCCAGAACTGTGCCAAACCCAGTCAGTGAACTGATTTGGTAATGACACACCCTTGATCCCAGCATCACACACTCTAGGTCCAGCCGCCTCTGCAAAGCTCCACCTATATCCGCACTAAGCTTTGGGGAGACACCTAGGCACGAGCCACAGCCATCTCTTGACTTCTGCATTCTGCATTCTGTCTGGACATCTGGGAGAGACTCGCAGATTTTGGAGTAGCCATTTTTTAGAAAATATGTAAATCGTAGGCGATGGAGGGTATGTTACCTGAGGACAAAACAGAGAATCAGGAGATGCTGGAGTGCAGCATTTAAAGCAAGACTGGGTAGTAAGAGTTCCGGATCTGGTAGGAACACAGGGCGACTGGGTTGTTATGGGAACCTGGGGGAGGAGGAGTTGGGTATGTAGTCAGGAGAGGAAGTCAGTGGTCTGATATCATGTAGGTGTTCACTTGTGTAATCTTACTGGTTTTGGCTGAGGGAGTAACCAGTGGCGAAGCTGTAATGACCAGTGCTCTTGTGTGTTGGCAAAGCCATTCTGCCTTGCAGTTAGCAAGAGGAACCAGACCGCCTACTACTGCCCATCTTAACCAAGACACATGACGGTAATTTCACTTGTGCCGTTTATAACCTGATTATTTCATTGCGTCTGAGTTTCCTTCCTTGAAAAATATGTTTCTCCATAAATCCTTAGCAGTTGCCGATGCATTTGTATTATCTCGAGGTCTCCTTGTTTAGATACTCTTTTTCTTTTCCTAGAAAGTGCTCTTGTTGGTTTAGCTAACATAGAAGTAGAGCAAATGAACTTTCACTTACTTTTAAAACCTGCTGACAGCTAAAATTAATATTGCCTCTGTGTAAATAATAATTTTATCTAATGGACTTCATTTATTTTTATCGTCCCTCCAGGCAGTGCGGGGCCAAACAAGGGGAAGAAGGTAAAAGCTTAGCAACCGTTCCCTTGGAAGAGGGATCTGAAGTAAGGTCACTGGAGCCGAACCATGATTGGAATGAATAAAACAGCTTAACGTTTGCTTTTGCCCATTTTATAACATGAGGTCATTTTATGGAGCTGTAAAACTTCTTCCCATCTTAGCTCAGATCTGAGGCGACTCTGGGTAACACAGCTGATTTACCCAGTACCTGGAAGGTGCCAGCCAACCCTGCTTCTCTACTTACTTCTCTACGTGGTTAGCATTTTCATGAAGACATTCCTAAAATGTTTCACCTGATGATTTATTATAAATTTATTTTGGTGAAAACTTGGCAGTTAAGGTACCTGGTTAATTTAATACAAAAGGGAAGTAGGTTTTAAACAATGTACGTAACAATTGATGTTGCAGTGTGTTTGGTTAACATCTAATTCCCCCCATAGATTTGATAAACAAAAACACTTTAATTTTACTGTATTTCTCCAAGAATAAAATGATCATGTATTGGAAAAAGGTTGAAAGATTGTGTTTGCTTAAGCACCTTGGCATGAGCTCAGGTTTATTATTTTATTTATTGAGTCCTGTTTCCTGTTCAGTACCTGGGCTATCTGACTCCAGTGGGAGGAAAGGACATAGACTTACGCAGTGTGTTCTCACCCTGAACTCGGCTTTGATGCTCCTGGATGGTTTATTTGTCTTTGAATCCTCTAACTTGAACTCTATCCAAAATCACAGCTCTTATCTTTTCCTCCCGCCATACACAGAGAAGTTCTCCTGTTTCAAAGTCTTTGTGCCCGCTTCTGTTTTGTATTTATCAAAACATAGACTTTTGCTTGCGGGGCAGATGTAAACTGTGCCTGGGAAGCACTGAAGCTGTTGACCTCCTCAAGCTGGTCCCCTGTGCTGGAGTGTTGTACCCAGAAATGGCTTCCTTTGGGACACTTGGCTTGATTCACATCACTCCTCTGATGCCACTCATTTCTGCTCCTGTGGCTCTTCCCCAGGGAGGAAGACAGGGTTCCTAGGGGTGACATAAGTCCTGTCACCTGCGGTCATGTGTGTGGTTTTGCAAGTCTGAGCAAGAGGCCAAAATATACAATACAAAGCACCAGAAGGCAGTAGGACCAGCCCCTCACACTTGATCTTTTGTGTGCCACTTAATCTACCTGAGCCTTAACTTTCTGCACTTCAAAGTGAAGAGAGAGATTCA
Organism: Hydrochoerus hydrochaeris; assembly: GCA_004027455.1. Taxonomy (NCBI): domain Eukaryota; kingdom Metazoa; phylum Chordata; class Mammalia; order Rodentia; family Hydrochaeridae; genus Hydrochoerus; species Hydrochoerus hydrochaeris. Next base: position 102,552 of record PVLA01006579.1, read on the forward strand.
TGATTTTGACCTCTCTGTGTTCTTGCCAAATTCTGGAGTCATTGCCCTTTTCTTGTCTCGTGTACCAGGGGACTCAGCCAGCTTCCAATGGGGTGTGCTCCTGCCAAGGGCTGGATGATTATAAATGCCAAGCGGGACATTGGCTCTATTATGTCTGATTCATTCATGTGTCCCATTCAGCATATTAGAGTGTGTACACTTGGCACTGAAACTGTACATTTGACACAGTTGCTTGCAGTATAAGAGGTCAAAACTTACAAACACGAAAAGCCACTCACCTCTGCAATGCAGCCTCTGCTGAAGACGGCTAACACAGCAGGTCTTGCATTCAGAAGCTTCCATCATGGGCTGGCGATGAAAGCCTGATCTGTACCTCCTTGGTGGCCTGGGTGAGTGGGGGCCCATGGCATCAGCAGTGTGCAAAGGAGTGTGCAAGCATCCTCTGAGCACCGTGCTGGACCCCTGGCTTTGCGGTGTGCATGGTGTGGATGAGTTAGAGGAACCGCGTGATGAAAGGGTACAGCATGGACTTTGGAAAGCAGGGGAGAGATGTGAGCTTTTATTTTTAATAGGGCAGAGCTGTTCTCCCACCAGTTATGCAGCTCACCCCGTGTCTGGCTGTGCTGGGGTGCAGGAGCGGGCATGGGGAAGTTTGCTTGGATGGTAAGTGATTCTTCTTGTTTCTGTGGCTTTCGTTGTAAGTTGAACTTGGTGTCTGAGTGTCGTGAGCAGTTCATGTGATTGCTTAGACAGGGTCAAAAGATGGAAGGATTGAAAACCATATGTTGGGCATCTTCCACAAACGCTGGCCCTGTGTGTTTCTGATGTAAAAGGAAACTCATTTAGGAGGCCCTGGGTGCACTGGCCCCAGCCCTGCAGCACTAAGGGCTTCTCACATCCTCTGAAAGGCCACCTCACTGGTTGGCTCACTCTCCTGTCATCCTTGACTTATCATTTATGAGGTGGTGATGGATGCTGTCTCATAGGGCATAGACCAAAGAGGGCCTTGTGTCTCTGATTGAATCAAGGGATGCAGTTACATCTAACTTCACTGTGCAGATCATGAGCAGCTAAACCTTGCCTCGAAAAGAAGTTTGTTCTGCTTAGATTGCTCAGCTTTTATTAATAACTAGTTAGACACTGCTCTCAGCAAATCTTCTTATATATGTTTTCATTCCTTTGACTTCTTTTCCATCAGACAGCATTTTTATTTTCTAAAAGGGACAGCTATTTTCTGTCCCCAAAGCCTTTTCAGTTGCAGTCAGTGTGGGTGTGAAGAGGAAATGTTATTTATTGCCCAAACACTTATATACAAAGTTGTACTTATTTAGATCCAGCTTATACAGTGATTCTCCCACGCCAGGAAACTAAGAAGAATGCTTCAGGGGGTTTGAAGTAGATGCTACAGAAGCCCTTAGATTTTGGAGTCCATACTTTTCCTCTGTAACAAATCTTCATACCAGCAAAATCATTTATATTGATTTGCCTAATGTAGATTTAATTTTCCAGAGGTGGTAGGGTGAGACTACAAAAAAGTCTTTATTGCAATTGATCTGCTGAAAATTCCCTCATAATATATTTGTCACAAGCAGCAAATAAGTACCATTAGCATGACTTTCACTGTTACTGAAATTTTGCTGAAATGACTCAATGCATGTTCAGTTGGGTGCTTTGTAGAAGCGTATTTTGTGTAATCTTTCAAAGTGATGATAGTTTCATTTCGTGCACATCAGAAGTTCTCAACAAGAGATAGTTTCACAATGTCTGGATACATTTTTGGTTGCCAAGACAAAAACGGAGACAGAAAACAGAAAACAGTGCGACCGGCATCACCTATGTAGAGGCCAGAGCTGCTGCTCAAGGCTCAGAGCAGTCGTCGAACAACCGGCGATCGTGTATAAACGGCAGTGGTTCTGAGGTCGAGCACCAATAGCCCTGGTGCACATTGAGTGAGCCCTTGTGCCCCACCGAGAGCTGAGAGCTGTGTCATTCAGTGGACACTGGACCTGCAGAGTGGAGAGAGGAGAGTGCAGAGCCGTGGTCTTGGAGGGATGGAAGGGTGCTCGAAAAAGCCTCTCCCTGAGCCCAGCAAACGCCCTTCCCTGGCTCCCAGCAATGATGATAGTTATAGCACCTTTATGGTAATACATCTTAGTTGTAAAATTATAAACGTCTGAAAATTACCTGTTCTTGTTCAGTGTGCTTCCCTAAGTTTAACGCAGCTAACGTGTAATTTCGTCTGGTCACCGTAGGACCTGTGGTCCATCTTAGCTGCTTTTCCGTTTGACACGGTGCTGCCCTCTTTTCTAATCCTCCCTTTCTGAATCCCAAAGGAAGGACGTTTCGGGCCCTGTGGTGTTCTGTTTCTCTGCCTTCCATCCTTGAGGCTGGTGTTGGGCCTGAGATTGAAGGGTGGGCTCATGCAGAGGAAGGAAGGCTGGGCTTGCAAGTAGGTGCCTGTAGCTTGCTTCCTAATTGTAATCTGCATCTTCAGTGTCCCCCAGGCCCATGTGGGAAGGCCTAGCTCCAGCTCAGGGCACTCTTGGAACTAGGGAGGATGTTAGGTCATTGGGAGTTTGCCCTTGCAGGATATGTAGGGCCTGTCTCTGTCTTTGTTTCCTGGCCACCAGGAGGAGAACAAGTCCCCTCTGCCACACACTCGCACTGTGATTTATTGTATCTCTACATCCCAAAGCAATAAGGCCAAGTGAGTGTGAACTGAGTCCTTTAAACCATGAGGCACAATAAATACCACCTTCTTTCCTGTTGATTTTGCCCTGTGTTTTGTTACGATAATAGACAGCGAACGAACATCATAGTTAACCGAGTGGGTTTTTGAGTTGCCTTGGGTCTAGGGCGCTACCCACTGTGTACAAGAGAAGAATTTGCTCTTTATGGCTCACTAATTCAGGCTCAATCCTGGAGGCTGGCGTAGGTCAGCACATTCCTGTGGAATGCTGCTTGGTGAGGTCTGTCAAGCTAACAGTTGGATAGATGAACCTCTGGATTCCTGTTCTCTCGTTTGTTCCTCTGCTGCTCTCGTTCTCAGCATCTCTTGCTGCTACAGAGCCCAGCCTCCTGCCTTGCCTTGGTTTGCAGAGTGTTCATTTGCTTCTCAGCACGATCTGAATGTGGGAGCATTCTAGAGACTTTCATCCTGAAATACTTCAAAGCCTGCTTGTGCTGGCAGTCATAGTTCTGGTGAATCCTGTACTGCACTTCTTTATACCCACAATTCGTACATGCATGTGGAGAGGTGGGAATGCAGTTGACAGTAAACACTGATGGATGAGAGACTCTGAACACCCTTGGACCATCATGTCTAGTTAGTTTTTTGATACTTAGTTGATCCTGTCTGGATCAACTCCTATGAAATTCATCCATTCTTCTTACGTGTGTTTGTTAGTTTTTGGTATTTGGGTTGAACCCAGGACCTCGAGGGCACTAGCATACATACTGTCCCTGACCGCATCCCTAGCCCCTGTGCTCTGTGAAGGTTCCATCATCCTCTCCTTATCCTTCAGAACACTTTATTCCAGCGTCGGTTAAAGGCCTTGCTCCTGATATTATTCCATTGAAAACAAAATGTAAACATGAGTTTGGGGGTAGCCAGTCAAACTCTACCAATCTGTTTTCTCTATCCTAAAATTTTCCTAAATTTTTGTCTTTTGATGTTGTCTGATTTCTTTACATTTTTTTGGTTCACTGAGCATTAATCAGATGCATACCCCTGCACCTCTTCCTGTCCTTGCCATGTGAGTCCTGTCTTCTATTACTGCTGCAGCTCTTCCCTCCCTGCTGACCACTGACCATGGCCTGTCTGGAGTCAGGCATCTCAGCCATCATGGCTTGATGTTACTAGGAGTGAGGCCTCCTGTCCTCTTTGCTAAATCCGTTCTCTCTCTGCACCCAGGAAGCGTGAGCCCTAGGTGGACCTTCAGGAGGGGCCGCTCCTGATTTTCTCTCTTCTTTCCCCCCATCTTTCTGCGGCTACTTTTTTGGAATCTTACTTTTTAGCAAATAACTTCCTTCATCCTTATTTCCCTGATACTTCCCCTTAGAAAATATCAACCAAATTTCTGACTTCAACCATGCCAAACTTTCTATGCTATCTGTGGCTTTTTTCTTTCTGAGCACCCAGCCTGGAATTTCAAGTTTACTGCATTTCTCTGAATCTTCAGTCAGCATCTGAAACCTATTGTGTACCAGACTAAATGATAATATTCTCATCTAACTGAACCCTTCTTTTGATGATCATATTTAAATCGGTGACATTCCTATCTGCAGAGTCACTGCTGTTATCAATTTGGAGTCCATCTGTGCCTGTTTGCTGTGAGTTTTGGATATTTAGCGGATTAGAATAGCAATCATTGTATTTTATATTTTATGGATCCGGAATTTGGGTAGAGCTCGCTTGTATGACTCTGTAGCTGTGGTTTACTATTTTCATCCCATATTTGGTGCTTTGGCAGGGGTAGCTAGGTTCCAGAGCACCCAGCTGTGATCACTGTAGCATGACAGTTGTGTCTCAGTGGAGCTACGTCAGAATCTGTGGCCACCGTTCATCCGTGCCCATTGCCAGACTTTACCTCCTCTGTGTACTACTTGCTCTTTGCCTTTCTTTTTATTCCCGCTGGCAACACCTAAAATCATAGCTTCACTTATTTCTTGTCTGAACAGTTGCAGTAGTTTCAAAATAACTAATCCACTGCTATAGTTAGTGCATTGTCCTCTGTACACTATTGTGAGACTGATCTTATGAATATTTCTTGCGAAGTTCATCTTGCTTGTCAGCTTGGTTGGCTTGCGAGGTAGCTAGTGGATTAACAAATCACGTTGCCAGGTGTGTGTGGTTGGAGGTGTGAGCTCGGGAACTGTATCTGGTCCCTGAGTCCTTTCCTCTCAGGTGCTTTTCACTTGTTCTCCGCTTTCCGGCAAGCATGAATTGAGCAGCAGTAGCTGCCTTGGAACCATCTAGCCATGTACTAAAGGCTCTGGGATTTGAGCCAAAATAAACTTCTTTAAGTCATGGTGTCAGGTATTTTGTCCCAGCAAAGCTGACCAATACATGTATCATGCTAGCTTCTTTCCTGGAAATAAATTCCTCATACCGTCATAGAATTTGCCTTCCTAGTGATAATCCAGTCTCCTGTCTCTTTATCTGCTCCCCTTTGTAGTTGCTGGCATCTGGATAAATATAAAACAACATCCCCAAACATGTTGCCTGTTCGAACGCGCCTTTCATCCTCTTTCCTTGGTATGGAATGACTTTCCAAAAATCTCCCCCTGTGGAAATCCTCTTTATCCTTCAGTATTAAACTCAAACATGAATCCCTATCAGGGCCTCTCCTTGATCCCTCCAAAGGGCAGTACAGTCTTTCTCTGAACTCCCAAAGCACTTCTGCTCCTTTTTGTGGGTTTCTAAGAAGTTGGATTCTGGTATTCTTGCAAGCCTATGTTCCTTTAAAGCTTGTTAATCTTTTAAATTGTTCATGATCATTATAGGTTTCCAGCATTTCCAAGACTGTACTTTCATTTCACCCAGTTGTTGCTGAATCTGGAGTCTCTCTGATTCACTCCGTCTCTACCCAGGACTGTTGCAGGCTGACACACGTTCAGATTATGGGTAGTTTATGAGTTAGGCAGAATAATACTCATCAGATTTCTGTTAAAACAATGGCAGTGGCTTTATTGCATAGGGTATTTTGGTTGTGAAATGGGATGGGTGGAGATTGCTAAGGTTTTCATATTTAGATCTCTGTGTTTGCACAAGAAATGATGATAAACTTCCAAGGGAAAAACCACTCAAAAACCACAACTCTTTGCAGGCTTTACTTAGAAGTGATCAGGGTGACTCAGTAGAGTTTAAACTTGGGTTATGTGATAAAATTAGAGAGATGCATAAGCACTCTCTCCCTCCCTCCTTCCCTGTCTGTCTGAAACATCACCTAGAAAAAAATAGATTGTGTTCTCTAAGGTCTCTCAACTCCACAAATTATAACGTTGAACTTAGTGTAGGTGCTTCCAGATACCACCTTCCAGAAAACCTGAGTTCATACTCACCATGCAGTTCTCTCTTGTGTGTTTCAGGCACTTTTCCCACATGAGGGGAGGACCAGTTTCATAGAAGACAAGTGCCTGGAGCCAGAGACCCCTTGCCCACCATGAAGGCAGCGTGCGTCCTCGCATGGCTGCTCTCCAGCCTGGGGCTGTGCGCACTCGCCCGGCTGGAGGCGGTGGGTCCCCATTGCCAGAGAGTGGAGCACCCCATCATTTCCTACAAAGGTAAGGAGCAGGTACGCTCAGATAGCAAAACCACTGCCTAAGCACAGAGTCCACAACTACTCGCAAAGAACAATATTGCTCTACTGTTCTTCCAATCTTGAGTTGGACATTAACATAAAAGCAAAAATGAAAGAAAAATAGTCCTCCAAAAATGACCCTTACCTCATGAAGGTTCCAAGAAGGGATTCCCGTGGGTAGAAAACCCCATCATTTGAGGCCACCTTCAGTTAACAGATGTGGCCGGCTGCCTAGGCATTTGAGCTGGAGGATTCAAAACATGACTCAGAAAAATAACGAAAAAACAAGTTAAACCAAAAAAAATTCTTCACTGTGGCTTTTTCCAGCAAAGCCTTCCTCTTACCACAAAACTCACTCCTTTGTCTCCATCTGGCATTGATTGGCAGCAGAACTAGTTTGATGTCTCAGGTATCTCTAGGAAGCTGTGCAATTAATTAACTGACTTTCATTATATACACTTGTTTTTTCTTTATTCATCAAAAAAGATACAGTGTCTTCATAACTGTAGAAGCATTCGGGATAAAGAAAAACGATTCTTTGCCCACACTCGTTGAATTGTATTATCAGCCTAAATTAGACCTTGGATTTCATTAATTCACTTAACAAATAGATTTAAAATTTGTTACTTTAAAAACTTAATGCCATACATTTTAAACATATACAAAAACTAGCAGAATGGGCTAAAGAAAGAGCCACTCTCCTCCTTGTCAATTCATGGTTCATTTTTTTCCCCATTTAAATCCTACCAAGGCTCTATGTCATACCCGCTGAAATATTTTGTGGGAGATTTAAGAAATCACATAATTTTATTTACTATAGTTCAGTTTATGACTCTCAAAGAAAAAGATTTTACAATACCATTCTTAAAAGAAAAACAAAAATGAAAACAAAAATCCCCAAGCAATGGTGATTTAGTGAGATTGTGAGTTATCTGGCGAGCACAGCGATTCCCTGCTTGGTCTCATGATGACTTGCACTTTGGATTAACAGGGGCATCAAATCAGGATCTCTGTGAAGTTTGTCCATTGCAGCTTGTCGGCTCATGTCTTGAGCCTCTTTTATTTGTCCCCGCTGAGGGTAATTTTTTAAATAAATATAATACATCGAAAAATAATACAAACAATACAGAACTTCAAAACAAGATGATTGACATTAACAATGGTTATTATATTGCATATTTTTGTCACTGAAATATTTGCTCAGATTACCAGATCTAGGCATGCAAAACTGATCAGACAGTGTAAACACTAACTGTTCCTTTCAAGGGACACTTCCTTACAATGAGTAGCACAATTATCGTAGCTATCTTCTGTATATATTTTCCCTTTGTTCTTTTCTCCTTTCCCCCATCTCAGTTGTTCTTTCCTTTTGAGCAGTTTCTTTCCATTTCACAATATCTGTTATACCTTTTGAATCTTCCTTTCTCTTTTAGTTTCTTATACTAGGGAGAAATATGATGTTTAGACATGCGAATCTGATTTATTTCATGTAAGAATTTGGTTTTTAGTTACATCCATTTACCTCTAAAAGCCTCAAGTTTTTCTGTCTTTATAACTGAGTAGTACTCCATTGTACAAAAAGCATCACATCTCTTTTATCCATTCCTAGACTGATGGGCATTTGTGTTGTTTCCAAGATTTAGCCATTACAAATTATGCTGCCATAAGCATGGGTGAACGTATATGGCTGTGATATGCTGTTTTCAATTTTTCTGGAAAAATACCCAGAAAGGGTATAGCTGGGTCGAATGGGACTTCTAAACATAGTTTTTTTTTTTTTTTTTTTTTGGACTCTCCACACTGATTTCCACAGTAGTTGTACCAGTTTACACTCCCACCAGCAGTGAAGAAGGGTTCCTTTCTTCCCACAGTCCCACCAGCTATTAAAAAGATTTTGCACCTCACAATAAATCACCAACAGAGTGAAATGAAAACCCACTAATTGGGAAAAAAAAATAGCTAACTGTACCTCAGACAAATGACTTCTATCTAGAACATGTAAAGAATTAAAAAAAAATCAGGCACCCCAAATTCAAGGACCAAATCCAAAAATGAGCTTCTGAGATGAATATTCACTTCTCAGATGAAGAAATACAAATGAAAAATAAGTATATGAAAAAATGTTCAACATCACTGGTCACTCGAGAAATGCAAATGAAAACGACATTGAGATTCCATCTCACCCCAGAAAGAATGGCTGTCATCAAGGAATCATCCCATAACAAATCCTATGGATAATTTTTAAAGAAACCGAGCTCTTTTGAGTTGCGGGTTTTCTGCATTCTGGACCGTGCACATACTGTTCACGTATTTTTCTATCCTCAGCACCTCACTGAATGTGCAGTGCTTCCAGACACCCCGTTAGGTTCAGCTCCCATCTCCACCTTGCTAGTGGCGCGTGACATGCTGTTCACGGTCCTTGCGACACTGACTGGGGAGTCATGTTGTTTACCATCATGCCAAGTGTACCGATTCATTCCTGGGACCCATCTGGGATTTTCTAATTTTATTATTCTTTATCTCATTGATAGACTATTCCTCTACACACTAGTTTTCTTTCATTAGCTACTTAAGTACCTGAAGGTCCAACTAGGAAAGGCAGAGTAAATGTTTTTCCACCTTCTGCAAGTCTTTTGTGATGAGTAAGTTGGTTGTCTAACATCCTGCTAATCATACATTGGTCTTCCATGGGGCTCAATAAGATATTTTATTTGCTTTCCTCCTTCTTCTTCTGCCTCCTAGATCATTAATATGTGGATTTCAATATATTTGGTGTATTTTAATCCACCCAGCATTTACCCTTGTAGGTGATGGAATAATTGTGGCCCTTTAGTCCAGAGAAACACCTGGAGGTTGTGTCTTGAATTCTTCTGACCTCACCTGAGTCATCTCTGATTGCTTTTTCACTCTCTGGGATCACAGGACGTTCCTATCCCTTTTACCGGTTTCCTTCTGCAGCTCTGGGAATTGCCTGATTCTCACTGCTTTAAACACTAACTGTGTTTGCAGATGGTTCTTTGAAGAGTGCAGTTCCGAAAAAATGCTTTCAAAAATAAAATGCACCATAAGCTTCTCTGATACTTGCAGCTCTTCTCCGGGGCTCTAGGGCCTTTCTTGACCTTCAGTCTCTGCGTCTTTCTCTTTTTTCCTCCACTCGGAATCCTGTGTCCACATTTCTCTGTCTTTTCTCACAGCACGCAGAATAACAGCTTCATGTAACCTCAGTTGCTTTTGATTTTTGAAAACCTTTAAAGATGGCTTTTTTCTCTTCTTTCAGTCCTTGGTATACATTGTTTGCTGGCGAATCTTGCAGAATTATTCCTTTTAAAATCACTTGAAGTAATTTGCTTCCATGTGGTTATGCCACCAATCCCAAAGGGAGTTGGGATATTTATTTTTGATTCTTAGAATCTATTAGCAACTGTTGTGTTTCAGACTGAAATTGAGGAAATGAAGGGTGCTTGGGGGAAATCTTACATTTCTTGCCATTTTCTGCACTCTGTTTCTCCTCTCTTCATTTAGCTAAATCTCTACTTATGTTTCATGGTTATACTTCGTTTGTAATTTAAATAAACCTGAACACACATACACACACACACAGATGTATACCTGTACTGTCAGTTAAAATGTGGCATCTTTACAACTTCTGTTTATGGAGTATTTTTTTTTTCTTCTAATGATCCTGGAGATAGAATCCAGGGCCTTCTCACTGAGCTACATCCCATAACCTATTATTTATTTTTTATTTAAAATTTGAAACATAGTCTTGCTAAATTGCTCAAGGTTTCCAACTGGGCCTAAATTTGCAATCCTGCCTCAGCCTCTTAGAGGGCTAGGATTGCAGGCAGGCACCACTATGCCTGGCTTGGAGGACATTTTTGACAAAACGATGTATCATGGAGCCCGGTTCCTTTGGACTGCAGCGATTTGTCGCCTTCCCCCTTGGTAGCCACATGGCTCTCCACTGTGGCCAGCCCTTGTTTCCCCACTGAAGAGGCTCTGTTAGTTTCTCTCCTTGCAACTGCAGAGAGTGTTGCAGTGCACAGGGCCTCGTGCAGACATCACCTCCCTGTTTTTGCAAGGGTGTCCTTGGAATAGATTCCTAGCATTGGGGTTTCTTGGTCAAAGGGTAAATGCATGGGTGGTTTTGCTCGATGGTGCCCAATTTCCTTTCATGAGGGCTGCTCCATTTTGTAAGCTCATTGGCTTGGGTGTGAATATTTCTCTATAACCTTTCCAGCAGAGTGTGCCACTAGGCTTTGGGATTTGTGCCCAAACCATCTTGAATAAATGGTGTTTCATTATATTTTTAATTTTTGTGTTTTTAATTTTGAATGAACAGTCAACAAACATTTAATATGTGTCTGTTAGGAACAACTTCTGTGCTAATAAATCCCGAGGTGATAGAAGCCAAAAGCACAGTTCCTGTTGATGCAGTTTGGATTGTTTTCAGGAAGATGAACCAAAGGAGCCATTGCCTTAGACCCTGCAAGTGTCTTCCTGGGGTGTCTGGAGCGCAGGCCAGAAGCATGGAAGCTGGGCAGCCAAGGCTGCAGGAGGCGGGCAGTCAAGGAAGTGGGGCTCATGCACATGCCAAGGGCCATCTGATTCTGGGTGGGGTTCACCAAGAGAGAAGGGTTCAAGCAAGGAAGAGAGAGCAAGTGCTAGGCCCGAGGCCCAGGAGGGGAGCGTGGTGGGCTCTGCAGGGAGGAGGTGATGCTGATGAGGCTGATGTGGTTTGTGAGGGTGTGACCGTGCGTGGCCTTGGAAGGTGTCTGAGGGGGCTCGTCTTCAGTGTGGAAGGTGGCAAAGGGGAGCTGCCTTCCTCTACACCTTGGGAAGGAACTGCACATTTGAGAATAGGGCACGTGAGAACCTGCAAGGGCAGCTTCTCAAGAGTGAGGCACCCATCAGAGCACCTGGTGACGTAGAGGGCTCCTGGCAGGTTTGTGCTGTTTTTCCTGGGACTTCCCGGTCTTAGCACTGCGAGTTCTCTGTGTTTCAGCAGCCAGAAGGTTCCTGTACTTCCCAGCATTCTGCTAGTAAAGATGTGCTGTGTGCTGGGCTGGTGGTAGCCAGTTAGCTCAATCTGCGAGGCTTGAAGCAAAAGAAATTTCTTCTCACTCCTCAGGAGGACAGGAGCCTCAAATGAAGTTGCCGGTGGGGCCACTGTCTCTGGATTCTCCGGGGAAGGGTCCGCATTTGGTTCTTGGTGTCTCATGGTGGTCAGCGGGCCTTGGCCTTCCTTGGCTTGTGAATGCATCATCCGGCAGGGTGTGTAGTTGGAAGACATTCTCCCTTTCCATGGGTGTCTGTCTTTTCTTCTTTTATAAGGTCACCTGTCCTATTGGATTTAGGGCTACTCTGATCCAGTAGGACCTCATCTCAAACAGTTCATCCACAGTGGCCTATTTCCAAACAATGCCACGTTTAGAACCTCAGTATAACTTTTCTGTGATGACATAATTTAACCCATAATATACGTTTCTTTTTAATCAGTAGATTGAAAACCGAACTTGGGGAGGAAACTAAATGGTCACAGGTGCAGGAATGAACCTGAGGAAGAAATCTGAATAGAAATGAGGAGAAGCATTGTCTCAGCCAGGCAAGGGGATCAGTCATGTGATCATCACAGACGGTGACTACAAAGAGCCGGATGAAGGAAGAGGCTGAAGAGCAAAGTGAGGGGAGGGACAACTGATGAGCAGAGTCCCTGGGCTGAGGGAGCTGGTGGGAGGCTGGGGACAGGTGAAGACTTAGCTCATAGGAGGCCGACTCCACTCGCAGTGGGCTGGCACTGGTGGCTGCGCACCCAGGATGTGGGCAGGTAGTGGCTAGGAGGAAGTGGCGGGTGCCCCTCAGCACCTCCTTCTCGGCCCGGAGGGGTTTGGCAGGCCTCGCCGAAAGAGTGGGAAGCCTGGGAAGGAGGTGCTCTCTGAAGAAGAGACACCACCTTGATAAGCACAGGCCGAAGCTGCCCTGCGGATGGGCCTTGAAATGACTCGTGTCACTGCTGAGCAGGTGGCCACTGGTGCTTTGTCACTTGGCCGCTTACTTGGGAGGCAGGAGAGTTTGAGAACATAAACCCCAAAGGAGAAAGAAAGCAAGCACTGGGGAAGCTCGATTCTTAACATCTCGGGGACCACGTACATTTAGCCTATCACGATTCAGTGCTGTGTTTCAGGGATGTTGTGCACAAGAGGCTGCTAGTGTGGTGGTTCCGATACGAAAGCCACCTTTTAAATGTAACTAAGCACGTTTTGTCAACATATGGATGCGATGTACTTGGCTTGGCAGAGGATCCTGGCTGGATCTTTTCTCCCCCAGGCTCTGTAAAATATTTGCCACGGCGGCTTCTTCCTGCCTGGTGCATTCATTGCTCAACACGCCTAGCAGCTTGCTGTGTTTGCAAGGTTGTTCCCTTGACTGTGTGCTCTGGCATATTTATCCCCGATGGGGAGGCAGCTGCTAAAACACCCCAATGCATTACCGGTGCACCGTTCCCACACTTGTCCTTGTCATTTTCCTAAATGTCTGTTCCAAGGAACAGGGAAAAATACTGACCCTTCCAGCAGCCTAGTTCTTAGTGTGCTTACTGAGTCTCATAACCAGCTCTGAAATTAGTTTTAAATGTTTAATGTCTACTTAAGGAAATAGTGCCATATTCTGCCTTTGTTCATTGATTAAGGTTTACCCAGCATGCTGGCTTATTTGGAAATCGTGCTCCAGAGATTGGAATTGGCTGATGAGAGCAATTTCCCATTCTTCAGAGCAAAAGCCCACAGGTGGGGGGTCATGCCTCACTTGGACTTCCTTTGCCTTGGAGCTGTAATGTCACGACTAATTTGAGGGCCTTTCTTTATGTTAAGGGCTTTGCTTGCAGCATTTATTATTAATGCCCGAGATTACTGCCGAATAAGATGAGGTGCCATCGATTGATACTCCCAGGTCACTGAGATCTTTATTTTTAACTCCTGGGTGTTCTGGTGGAGTGTCTTCCTACTTATGGGTTCATTGATTAACCTCAGAATAGTTTCAGAATTTATAGACGTACTATGAGGACTCTCGGTGGAAGATTAACAATAATATCTGGTCCCAAGAGCTTGAGGAGGGTGTTGCTGGGAGCGAAATGTCTGTACCAGCCTGGGCCATCACCAGGACTGGGCTGAGACTCGGTCTCAGCGCTCTGTTGCCTTTCCTAAGGGCTGTGGGGAAAACTACGTTGATCCTTATATGTGGGCTTAGGTGATGCAAGGCATTTTCACCTTGATTTTCACCTTGATTTTCATTCCTATACCAGTGTGAGCGCTGGCTTTTCATGGACCACCCCCTCTTTTCTTTTGAGTAGCGTATTCATATCACATCGTGTTTACGTGTGCCAGACGCACTGCTTTGTTAAATGCCGACAGGAATCCCAGGTGTGTTTTGCAGCTCCGCGATGGCTCTTCATCATGTCTATTGATTGGGAGCCATCTACCCAGAGCTCTGCATGGCTACCTACCACCTGTACACAGGTCCTGGTGTCCTGAAAACCCCACTGTAGCCCAGTCCTTTTAGTTCTGCACAGTCCCTTGGTCCACTGTGTGGCACCGCTTACTTGGGGCTGGAGAAGGCAGCATCTAGGTGGGCAGCCCCAGCGGGCTCCAAAGCGTGACAGACTGTGACCTGCCTGTGAGAAAGCAAGACGGGCAGCAAGAGCCAGAAGGGGTGAGTCGCTGCACGGCCCGTGCGCAGCTCAGGGATCCACATGTGTCCGCAGAGCTGCCTTTTCTCACCGGGTTTTGGCTCACTGATCTCTAATGTGCACATGGACAAATGGACTTATGGCCCTGCTGGGATTTGCCTCTTTTCTTGGATCCAGAGCTCTCAGCTGATGATGTCCGGGGCACCTGTAAGAGGCCACCTCTGTGAACACAGAATCCTTGCACAAATTTGCCCCGTTCACCAACTCCCAGACCTGCCGTTTGGGTCTTTAGAAGTCAGATGTGCATGGGCCCTCGAGGAGATGCCCCGTAGTGACAAAGGAGCAGTCAGGGAAAATTTATTTTCATTAAAAATAGATTGTGTGAGATTAATTTTAACATTTAGTTTTAATATTTCCATATGAATCTGATTAAATATGACAAAATGCCACTAACTTGAGAACTATTGAGATTTATTTTCTTTATTTGTAGATAATGAAATTTGCGTAAACCAGGTTATGAAAGCTAGTATTGTCTTCTTTTACTATAGAAGGAGGGATCCTCCTAAGGGATTACTTGGGGGACAAAAACAGTTCATTTGGATCCTTATAAAGCCCTCTTTTCCATAAATGTTTGTCTTTTGTTATCATGTAGATGTGTGAATGTTTTATACCATACAATATACAGTGTCAATCACAAAGGCAAAATACTTACACTTCTTTGTAAAGGAAGCAAATAAGATATACCAAGCAGGCTGCCTGTATTTATATTAAAACTGCATTTGGAGATACACTTTGGGTGTTAAATTATTCTCTCTAGCTTTCTTTCAGAAGAAATGGAATATTAAAAATATGCATTTTGCATGATATAGTCTAGATAAGACTATTCACAGAGGTGTAGATGAGAGCACAGTATAAAGCTAGTGTTTATTATTCATTGAGCGAATTGGCTCCTACACCTTGATTGTGCTTTTATGCTGCTGGGATTGATCTTTGGGGAGAGCTGAGAGAGTACCTTTCTCCATTTTTGTAAACAATGATTAAGATCTGATAAAATGATTATATATTGGCTTCTGAAAATCACTAATAATCTTCAAGTGGCTTTTTCATTCTGGGGCCACTCGTGAAATAATTGATGAGACTGAATTGTACCTGAAGAGATGTTTTATCTTCAGATAAACTTCATTATTTTATGGTTTACTAGTCCCAATAGGAAAGTGGTCTTTATTGCTTAAGACTGCAAATGGATTGCCTTGTAAGTGAAGTAGTTTGATGTGATGAACTGAAAGCAGGGAGCAAGAGTAATTTATAAATTATTGTCCGGATTCTGATTTAAGACAATGATTTCATCTGGACTCAGTTGCTCTATTATTGTATTTTATTTATCATTAAACTTAGATGCTTAGTCTTATCAGTAAACTTAATGCATGGCCTTTCTGAGCATTAAATGGATGGTCACCTGTTTGTCTTATTGAAGGTAAATAAGAACCAAAACCACCTTTATTGTACAGGATAAATAGAAAAAAACAAGTTAGAGACTGAACGTAGGGTGAGTAAAGCTTTAAACAAGGGATCATTCTTTTGGGTTCTGTCCACTCGTCTTTCAAAGTCAGAGCAAGGGAAATAGCTGTAGCTGCATCTGAGTGACAAAGCTCTCTTCCAGCTCTAAAGACAGTGGTGCTGAAATCTTTGTCACCAGTAGGACTAAAAACAGACCATGATGAGGTTTCTAAATTTTGTGTTTTTTTTTTTTTTTTAAAGTTAGTCACCTCATAACTTTTTGTTTTTCTCCAAATTACTTTGAGTATGGAGTGAAGAAGGGCTGGGAGGTGGATGCTGACTGTAGAATGAAATACTCTTTAGTTTCTTTCCCTGACAGTTCCCTTCTCGGGCTCAGGTCTAAGCTGGTCACAGGCTTGGCAGGAGGCAGGAACATTTTTTTCCTTTTCCTTAGCCAAGAGCATGGCTCAGCCCATAGAGTCATCCCTAGTGATGCTATAAGAGCACGGGAATGGAGAGATTTCTTCCACCCCGAATACAACAGACACAGGCGACACTGTTTGACCATTTCCACCTTGAAAGGACCTCTGGACAGCAGGTCAGACAGGCCTCAGACTCTGTTAAACAAAAATCAATGCAGTGAGACCCTGACGCCAGGAACAACAGGGCAGAGTGCCTGAGGCAGGTCGCAGAAGGTGATTAACGATTGTCATTCTCATTTGTAGTTTTGATTTTGTACCACTCGGTTCTCTGATTTCAGCACATACAGCATTTTAATTTCTGCTTATTTGGAGATAAAAGCAGAGGTCCGGTTCATTAAAAATTCAGTCAATATTTATGGAATGCATATTATGTATTGGAAATTGTTTTAGTCATGGGGTTACCCCAGTAAGCAAAGCAGGTTGATATCCTGGCCCACAATGAATTTATGTCATGTTAAGAAGCCGGAATGTCCTAAGCAGACAGGTGATATCCTGTGGAGTGGGTTCCACCATGGGAAGGGCAGAGGGATGGGTCAGGGGATGGAGGAGATTTGGCTGTGTCATTAGATGACTAGTGTCATCTAATAACCTTTCACCTGTTACCTTTCAGCCCCTGTTATGGATTAAAAACTGGTGGTCAGCTTAATGCCAGCTGAATTAAACCAGCATGATGCTGAGCATAGATGTTCCACCTGAGGAAAGTTGCCAGCATAAATAGAGACTTGGAGAAGAAGAGTGAGGCATTGTGGGTTTCTTTAAGTGTTGCTATTTGAGCCGTTGGTTCTCCTGGAGGAGCTCGGCATGACCAGCTTCCCCAATGTAAGTTTGACCACTGTCATCAGAGGAGCTCGGGACCTTGTTGGTGAGAGTGGCTGTGGTTCACTGTCGGGGAGCTCTGGTCCTCACATGGAGCATCGCTTCCTGGCTCCAGAGAGGAAGACGAGTGTCATTTAATCTGTGGGACACACTCATCATGCTGCCTTTCTGGCATGTACTCGACTGTTCTTATCACTGGAGGAGCTTGGAATCTCAGTGTCGCTGAGGATGGCTGTGGTGCTTTTAAGGACAGCCCTGGTCTTTGTTGTGAGTGTGACATCTCAGCTCCAGCGTAGAACCCTCAGCCTACCAGCACAGCTCCTTCACCCTGCTGGCATAGACTTTCTAGCTTTCATCACTGACTTTTGGGCCTTCCCAGCGCAGATCCGTAAAACAGACTGGCACGAGTCCTTCTTGTGCGCTGTGGACCTCCAGTTGGACTCGTGGGAGGCATTGTCATGGGCCCTAGGTTTTCATCTGGACTCATGCAGGACATTGCTGTGGGATCCAGGCCCTTGGCTGAATATTCTGGGTCTTTAGTGTTGTGTACAGACTTCCTATACTTTCTTGTGTTAAACTCTGGGTGACCATCATAAATAATATTATAAATTCTGTGTCCTGATTCTACATGTTCGCCTCACAACCCCTGACTACAACAGCCCTACACCTCCCATTTATTTTATTTTATTTTACTTTTTCACTTTTAAATATTGGTGCATAATAACTGTACATATTTTTGGGGTACAGTGTGAGTGTTTGACACTCAGTGAGCAATGGTGAAATCAGAGGACTTAGCCTTTCCCTCTCTGTAAGCAGCTGTCACTTCTCTGTGCTGGGCACCCTAAGCCTGCTTTCTTTTGGTGCTTTAGAAAGATGCATTATGTTGTTGTGCCCTGTCTTGTTTTGCTCCTGAGGACTGTTGGGGTGTCAACCCTTGGCTCAGGCTCCTTCATCCGCTGGGTTCTGTTGGGATGTGGGCATGTGGGACTCAGCAGGAGCTGGGGGCTGCAGGACCAGACAGGTCACTTTGCATTCCAGGGGGAACATTGTGGGGATCCCAGGCTCCAGCAGCGCAGGAGCAGGTGGTGCCTGAGTCACAGCAACTGGAAATGACCTGGGCAGCAGTGGCAGGTGGCAGATGCCATCTAGGCTGGTAGCGGTTTTCATCTCGCTGTGTCCTGTGTTCTTCCTCTCAGCTCTCCCAGTCTCGTCCTTTTACTTTTTCTTTTTTCAATTCTTACAGCGTCTTTGCAACCATTTCCTATGTTAGATATTCGCTATGTGAACAATTTTTTTTGTGAGATCTCTGTTTTCCTAACAAGATCCTGAGTCATAACATTGAGCCCAAATAGAATGGAGGTGAATGGTCAGGGCAAGTGGAAAACAGAGGAGAGGACCTTACAGGTAGAGGGTCTTAGGATCATCAAGGATTTGCATTTTTATTTTTATTTTTTATTGAGCTGAAAACCAGTGCCAGCTTGGGAGTAGAAGGGTGATGCCATCTTCGGTGATATAAAAGGACCACTTTGGCTCCTCTGCAGAGGCTGCACTGACTGAACTGGAGATGGGTGGGTGGGGTGCAAGAAGGGGACCAGTTGAG